>VZZY01017010.1:165878-196478 GCA_013400335.1 Eurystomus gularis | reverse complement strand
GGCCTCGGAGCAGCGGCGGCTTCCCGGGGAGAGGAGCCCGGGCCCGGGCTGCCCCCATCGCCCCCCGGGGGCTGCCTCGGCCAGGACGGCTCTTAGCCCCCGGGCGCCTCGGAAACATTACAAAACCCCAGCCGAACGCGGCAGGGAGGGGGGAAAATGGCCATGCGGAAGATGTGTGTAGCCTGTGGATGATCCTCCTCTGCCGTGTGTGAGCAGGGATGGCTTAATGAGGAGCGGTAGTGGCTCCTAAATGAGAGGAGGGCTGATGAGCAGTAGGCTCCTTATTTAAAGAAGCAGCGAGGGGAGATAAGCGGGTGGAGGTTGGTGCGTTCCTCGCAGGCATCGCCTCTACTACAAGATGTGTTCTTCGGCTGCTGGCTCTCTGGGGTTGTTGTTTTTTAGGGATGACCTGTCAGCTTTTGTCCTCTCTTCTCCGAGGGTGCTACGTGCGGTCTGCTATTGCCACGGCTCTTTCTAAGCATTAGTTAATAGTCCCCTCCAGAGGATTTGTACCAGCTGATACATTTACAGTATGAAAACCACAGGGGTATCTAATACAAGCATCTCATTTCCTGCAGGAAACAGAACAGTCATACTGCAGGGCTTTTTTTTTTTTTTTTTTTATGGTCTGAGCAGAGGGCTTATTTGGCCTCTTGGCTGTGGTCATAAATCTCTGTTTTCTGCTGGTGTGGAAATACTGACTTGCTTCTGCGTTAGCTTGCTTCGTGTGTTAGCCTGAAGTTGCGTGGTGCGGAGTTTTGGTGGTTATCTGCGTGCGTTCCAGGTTTCGGGTAGCTCTGTGTCTTTATAAAGCGGTGTTTCCATGTTGCTGGATTTCTTCATTCCTGGCGGTGGGGTGAGGGGAGGAGAAAAATACGGAATACAGCAGTGCACAAAAGGTATAAGCAATGTTTGCTGGAACTGTAGTGCTCCAATTCTGAAAAAACAAATCGTGGGCTTTTTGATTTCCCCTAAAATACCAGCCTGTAGGATCCCAGTACAGCCAGTAGAAGGAAAGAGATATAATTCCTGCTCCATGGAATGAATGATATTCTTTGTAAAATGTTTCGTCTGGTACTTGGACTGTTACGGTATTAGCTCTAAAATTGTAAATATTCTTTAAAAAAGCATGTTTTAAAAGGTTTTTCTTCCCATAACCTCTCAGTGTGTTGGGACCAGGATGGCTGCAGGAAGGCAAAGATACTGGTTGGTGGCCTTCCTTTGGAGAGCAATTGCTTGAACAAAAGGATCCTAACAAATAGATCCTGCGTGTGGTCGGTAACATGGGTGGTTGTCATAGCAAACCAGGGCAGTAAACACCTGTTCAGAAACACCACAATTTGAAAATTAAACCATCTCCGACCCTTGGCACCCTGCAAGAAACTTCACGCTCCTAAGACTCGCTGCGTTGAGTTTTTGGATTAAATCTGTGTCATAATCAGAAAATACTCCCCTGATCTCTGTACTGCAGGGAGGAAATGTTGGATTATTGTTTCGGCCCTGGCAGATCAGGGCCCGACAGAAATGTTTGCTTTGGATGTAGAGAGAGCTGCAGGTGCTTTGTGTTGCTGTTTGCAAAGAAGTGGAAATGCTGCTCTAGATAAGAGGGAAATATTTAGCAGGGGGAAGGGTTGATCTTGGAGAAGGGGTGAAGCAAAATTGCATTGCATAAGGTAATTGTTTCCAGTCCTGCTCAGAAGAAAAGACTTAGGATGTATCCAACGGTTGTTTAGAATAAAGAAATAAAAAGCTCAGCTTGGTATTTTATAACGTTCCTGGTGGTAAAATAACTGGATCCCTGTCCCTAAGGCCTCCCTGGCAGAGCTGAGCCTAAAAAGCGTACCTTTGCTAGAGAGAGGAGGAGTATTTTTGTAGCTCAACATGGAGGAAATGCCTGGCAGAGGGGAAATGGTGAATGCAGTGACAGCACAGTGCCCGAGCCACAGAATCAACAAAGTTGAGCAGCAGCCTTGCTGTGGGCTTTTGTTTGCTTCTTTTTTTAAACAGGAGTTTGTAAATAATAGCTTTGTTTTAGGTTCTCCTCCTGTGCCTTGTACAGGAGCAAGTTTAGAGGTTATTTTTGAAATTTGAGAGGGAAATACAGTGTATGTTTTAAGGAGCTGCTACTAGATATCAAAAGGATATGCAAAGAAATACACTAGTACAAGAGCACTAATAACCTCTAGAGTCTCTAAATAAGTAGTGTATCAGAAGAGAAGCTTCTATCAAGGTTTGCAAATGACCTTTCCCTAAAAGCACCCTAATTCTCCTTTTGTTTGCTTCAAACACTCAGCTTTGCAATGAGCTTATGTGTATAAGTTACCAAAAGGCTATGAAGTCTCAAAGGCTTTTTTTTAGCGTATGTTGGTAAATCGCTCTCTAAGAACATTTTCTTGCCACAGACCCCCCCCCAACTAACCTCTAGTGCTGCAGCCGTGTTTTGACACTCCTCTCAAACCCATATTTGGAAACACTTAATGTGCTTTGTCATAACCAATAATTGTGAAGAGGGGGTGTGCGGGAAGTCCTCGAGATGAGCTCTCTCTGTGTGCCTCCCACAGAAATAGGTGTATCTGTGTCAGGTGGCTGGAACTGCAATGCTGGAGCTTTGCTGGTGCGCTGGAATAATAGCAAACACCGTTTGAGTGGGTTTCTTTGGTTTTATTCTTCTGCAAGGAGGTGAAGCCACATGAAGTGGAAACTTGCTTTCCACCGCAATTGGCTGTTTCTTGTTTAATGTCCACTTTAAAAAGAGGAGCAAGGGCTGGAAACTTTGAATTCATTAATGTGCGCTGTATTATTTCCATTTCCTTTTAAAATTTCCATTTATTTTCATTAATCTCTGCAGAGTTCTTGATGCTTTTGCTAACCCTGAGATGAGGACTTTTCTTAACCATACGTGTTACACACATTTACAGGGCTCGGTCAGAGTCTTGTAGCTTTGGTTTCTGTCTTGTTTTCCACTTGATCGTTTTTTATTTTTCTTCCAGAGAACTGCAAGCATCCTTTTCTACAAGGCTTTTTTAGCTGCTGATTTCCTAGAAGCTGTACAAACATTACAAATCACTTTATAGAAGCAATTTAAATTTTCATTTCTCATCCCGTATCTTCAACCAGTTTGGTAGTAAGCAGTGTGAAGGGGCTTGCCTCTAAACAAAGTGCAAACCAGGGTGGTATAATTGAGGCTCATGTAGTGCTGAAGTAAGCCAGAGGGAGAATTTTTTGTTTGTTTTTCCTAGATAGCCACTGTCTTCTAGTCTTCTCTGGCTCCTGCTTTTTTTCTGTTTCCCGTGACTACTGGTTGCTGTCCTGACTTGGGATGACTTTCTCAAGCAGAACTCATTCTTTTGCACTTCCCTGCTAAACTGAAACCGAAAGTGCTGGGAGGAAAAGCTTTTCTGTGCAACAGAAACTGAAAGTGGTGATATAGGGATCGAAGGAGGCTAAATGGAGATAGTCCTTTTTTTCTGTTTAAAAGGTATTGTGGCTGCTGGCGTCATATTTAAGTAAAACCTGATAGTGAAATTTAGATGCGTTTGATGATATTCATGTATAAAACATACCAAGAAATGTAGCTGCCCTGAATTCATGGAAATCCTACACAAAGATGGCTTGTCAAGAAGCTTGAGGTGTTTCAAAGTGGTAGATCCCTGAAAGCTCCGAGGGGTATAATGAACGTAATGCTTTACTATGGTTGTATTTTCTTAACTACACACCTCCTGACTGTTGTTAGAACTAAACTGTGTGGCAGAAGGTTTTCCGCTCTGACAGCGGCTTTTGGACCAAAACTGCAGTCTGTTACTTGTGTGCTGTGCCAGCAAACCCTTATCATCCAGAAACCAATTCCAATACTTGAAATTAAAGTTATTTTTTAAGACTGATGAATGTTAACTTTTGCGTAGTACCAAGTCATGCTAATCGATAAATACCTGGACTTAGTTTCACTTGATGTGCTGGTACTTTCCCTGTGCATGCGTAAGGCTGTGTGCTTGGGGTGTTTTTCAGGTACTCCCAGAGATGATGTTCTCCCTGGTCCTCACCACTGCTTGTGTTCCAGGGTGTTGCACCCACTTGTTGCATCCTGTATACACCTATATAAATACAAAATTACAAAATACTTGTTGGTTTATGCTGATAGATTTAAGATCCCTACAGGTAGGTAGTTTTAGCGTGTAAATAATGGATATAGAATTGGTAGGAAAAGATATTTTCAGGACGTGGAGGTAATGGGCTGCAAATGCTGACCATATAATAAAGTAAATGGGGTTTGTAGTCCCTAATCCTTTGCATCATTCGCATGTCTTTACAAATTCTCTTCTGGCTTTGTTGTAACTTATGCCATGAAATGCATACGCACTCCTCACAGACTGGGAAACCAGTAGGGAGAAGTCATCAGGTCATGCTGGAATTAGTTCTTAACTTCGGGGGGAGGGTTTAAATGAGCTGAAAGTGATCCCTGATTAGGGACTTAGGTTTTTCTTTATTCTGTAGATTACTGACTAATTGCACTCGACCCGTGTGTGGCTGTTTGAACTGATTTCTGTTCTTTGATTAATTTTATTTCTTAATCATTTAGTATTTAAGAAAAAAAAACCAAACCCACACTGTTTTGGTTCTAATCCGTGTTGTGTGTAGCAGTGCTGGGAGGCTCTAACTGCTCTGCAGGGATGGGTTCTGCAGCTCTTCCTTAGGCAAGATGAACTTCCAGTTATTAGGTGTATCGCTGCGTGTTCCAAAAAATGCTTATTGTAACATAGTGGCTTAAAGAATTAAGCTATACCAGTATCTTCCGTGTCGTTTTAAGCCCCCATTACCATTTTAACAACTGCAGACATTTTAAGGAGTATGTAAAACTTCTGGATTTGCACATTTGTTTTCCCTTTCCCCTTTCCTTCCCCTCTCACCCCAGTTTAGAAGACATATGGTTTGAAATTTTGTTCCCGTGTTAATCTCTTTCCACTGCCCAACCCTGCATCCCGTATTTCCTACCTTGCCAGCCCTTTGCCATTCCTTAACAGAATTTTAGGAGATTTTTTTTTTTTTAAATCTCCAAGATAACCCCATGATAGAACTATTATTTATACAGGGTTTTTTTCCCCATTTTTGCAGATTTGACACAGTGAAACTATACAAATTTGGGGAAATACTTACTGGCTTGTCTTTTTTTTTTTTTAATAGAATTGTGGCTTCCTTCACCTTACTTTTCAAGTCAGGTACCATTTGAGCTTAGCAAGTTGAATTAACTTAAAAAAATTCTTTTGAATCTAGCAGCCTGGCTGGGCTGGAGCGGAAACCAGGCCCTCCCTCTGCTTACCAAACTTGACTTACTTGATAGCCTGTTCTAGAAACACTTTGCTTTTGCTGGGTAATGTGGAAATGGTTCTTCTCCATGGATTTCTGAATAATAGAAGAGAAGGAAAATGGTACAAGGAAGATAACAGCTGCCGTTTATCCTCTGGTAAAAAGAATAGAGACTTCTGAGTTGCCATCTTGCATTGGGAAAGTCTTGACTGTACGTTTCAGTTTTTTCTTAAATCCTGTGTGGTTTGGATCTTTCGTAATGTCCCATAAGAGGCTCTTGTTGGTGGGTTGAGCAGCTCAGTAAACCAAAGCACAGAGCAGATGTTTCTCAGCCTGTTGGCTGGTCCACAGTCCAAAAGAACTGTCACGCTGTCTTTCACTGATCTATTTTTAAAGATGGAAAAACGTATGTCAGTAGTTATTACTTACTATGTTCTTAATAAAAACAGCCTTTCGTAGACAGTTCAAATCATCCAGTTATGGTGAAGATTTACAGCCTTGCGTGGCTGTTGAACCCCATGAGGTATTTGTCATGCTGCCGTCACCAACATCTTTCACTTTGTGGGCAGCTTTGTCTTACTGTGCCCTTACTTACAACTGTCTGGCACAAGTGCTTTAGTTTCTTAACTTTTTTGTGTAGCTTATGTGAAACTCCTATCTCTTGTGATTTATCTACACGTGAACATCAAATAAAAGTTCAAGGACTTAAAGCCTCGCTGGATAAGCTGTATGAAGAAGGAAGAATGTGCAGTTGGGGACTGCAAAAAGTGTCTAAGAAAAGACTGATTTTTTTTTTTTTTCAGTGCTCATGTGCAGAGGATCAAAAAATCCAAGAAAAAACCTGTCAATTAATGTCTGTAACATAAGGCATAACATCAATCACCTGTAGTGGAAGGTCTTAACTGATAAGATCTCTTTGAAGTCAAACTTGAATTGCTTCCTCATAATCTGGTATTTTACATTTGTTTGTTTTTAAACCTAAATTTGAAGAATTATAAATTCCACTTGTTAGGTTTCAAGAACAATAAGTTATTCTTTCCCAAAATACCATTACTGTACCAAAATACCATTACAAAATACAAATCCAGGTTGTATTTTAAATTCTATACTGTTATCTTTATGTTAGCCAAGAATTTACATCATGTGGGAACAACATGTGTTTTGGAGCTTATAAAGTTTTTTAGAAGTAGAAAGCTTTTTTTTCCCCAAGTATTTAAAATAAGATTTTACAAGTATTTCACTTTCTCTGTGGTAGGAAATACGATTTTGACCATTTGTTTTAAGAAGACTTCATTCCTATAAAGGGCAAAGGGAAGCTCTTCTTAGCAATCAAGTGAATTCTCTAGTAGGCCTTCAGAAGCTGCAGAAAAAGGAGAACATTCCTTCTGTGGTTTGGGTTAGTGCATGCAATGGAGATAAGTAGCAGGCTGGAAAACATCTGTGATAAAAACCTGACAAAAACCTGAGTCCTTGCTTGCTTTGGGTATTCTTTCCCAACTCCCAATCCCTCTTTTTTAATTATTTGAAAATATATACTTTTTTTATACAGGTAATTTACTCTACATTTAATTTGCCACGTGTGGATTAAAGTGGATAGAAAGAGTTTTATTTTTCCATCATGAAGAATGAAAGCTGTGTTAAACTGCCAGAAGTGTGGATGATCATGGATCCTTACTCTTCTGTGCAAGTGTAATTTATATTAAGCACCTTAATCTTTTATTGAAAACTGTCATGAATGTTGCTGGAGACATTACCGACTGTTGTGCTACAGTTCTCTTAATTATGGAGAATTAGTCATTCTGGATCTTGAAGCGAATGCAGAATGCACTGCGTGGTGTTAGGCAGTGCCTTCTTAATAATCAACTTTTTCTTGAACACCTCGTGTGGAGAACTTACCCGCAACTGCAGCAAGTTGCGTTTGTCCTTGAGTGAGAGCACTCATTCATATTTCACATGCTTAAATTCACTTTGTGTTGATTGAAGAATAGTTTTCTATTCCAGATGATATTTTTTCAGGTAGAGATAGTCACACATGCGACCTCTGAAGTTCTTGTAAACCGTAGTAGATGGCTTTGAGGAGTCTGGTGAGTCAAACCAGCCTTCACGAGTCTATGCTTGGATCATATCCTGGCATAGCTTGTAGGCTTAAAGCTTTGTAAGAACCGGGCAAGTCTAATGGATTCTGTAACAAGATGGGTTTTTCCATCCTTTGACCCAATGGACATTTGAATTACAAAATAGACTGATGGTGTTATCTTCTGCCTGTTCTGAGCTTGCTGTACTTGTCTAATTCACTCTCTAGGAGAGATACAATCAAGATATGAAGCGCTTCTAACGTGTACCAGCCTTTGCAAAGACAAACCTCTCCTTTTATGTTCCTATACAAACCATAAGCCTAAGGTGCGGAAGAATACAGTGATTTTTATAAAGGACGTGCAGAAATAGCCAGTTCATAATTTGCAAAAGTATGGTTAAAGAGATTCGGTGTTGTGGGGTTTTTTTAATTAAAAATAAATATTTTTTTTCCTTTCTGAATGGCAAGATGCTGTGGAAGTTTTTCATGTGTCATAATATGTCTGTTTTCCCCAATCACCTAATGTTAAAAACTAAAGAAAGAAAAAAAAAATCCTTTGTGTTCAAGATAAGTTTTTCTGCTTCAGCTGTGCTTAAGAACCTTGTAGTATACTACAAGTATATGTGTGTGTATATGTATACATATACTACAGACATGTAGTATACTACAAGTATACTACTGCTATGCCCTGCAACCTAGCCGTGGATGCTGTGCAACCTCGTTGTGTATAAACAAGCAGGAAAACAGCATTGAGGATCAGCTATAACTTAAGAAGACTTTCAGATCCTGTTGTTTGTTGGGCCTGCTGACTTCTGAGCATAGCTTAATGCAGAACAGTAGGTATTCAAACTGGTTTGCTTTTATCCCTTAAAATATTTCCCTCAAGGAAAACAAATGGGAACCATGGGACTGGTTCGAATTGAATAGTTGATCTTCCTTTATCCTTTTGAAAGAAAAATGGGAGCATCAAGAGTATTTTCTCACACTACTTTAGGGAGGGGAGGATAAAAAAACCCCAACAAATCACCCTTCTTTCATGTAAATTCTGATGGCTTTGGTTTGGTTAACAGAATAGAACTTCAGGTTCATGTTAATCTGGATTATCCCTACAGCTGAAATAGCACTGGGAGAGGAACACAAGGTTTTGGCACTTGAAGAAAGACTGGGTGCAAACTGCATTTAAATAACTGCTGTACATTGTTCCTTTTAGTAAATACATTGTTCTTACTTTTAGGAATGTTTTCAACAGCCTTACATTTTCTGTGATTCTTCGGTGCCCTAAACCATTTGATTTATCTTAATGGAAGACTGAAGCAGTGGAGTTGTGCTTGGTTTAGTGCTTCAGAAAGTCTTGCTTCCCAATCAGGAGCCATAGCAATCCCTGTGATGCTTCCTTGAGTTTCCAGGTGCACCCAGGCTGCCATTCCAAATTCCATTGCTGCTCCCTCAGGTTTTCTTACTCTGCTCGATGGGATGCCTGGATTCCTGAGCTTGTTTGTCAGAAGTGTCCTTCTGACTCGAAGACTATCGAAACAGTACAGTTGGGTGTGATGTTGGGTTTGGTTTTGTTTTAAATGGGGAAACTACAGTCATATTTAAGGAGACAGTGTGTTCACTCCTAGGGCCTCCTACCTCTTTATAGAGAGAGGTGAGGATGTTGACTCAGCAGAGAGGGGGAAAAGAAGAACAAAAAAGCCTCTGGTGGTGTTTGGCTTTCGCTATGCAGAACTCTCTTCTGTCAGTGGATTCTGGCTCCAGGTTTATCTCAACTATGTCTTTGAACTACCAGAGGTGGAATGAAAACTGTTCCATGGAAGAGCTGAAAAGGAGACAGTAGTTTCCTGATACTTGAAGTTGCTCCTAACTGAACATAGAAAGGATCACCTGAAGAGTCACCCACTCCAAAGACCATTTGGCAAGAGTCCTGGCCTAGTGAAAAGGGACTCACAGACACGTGATCTCTCTGCTGGAGACTGAACAATACTTTCTAACGTATCAGGAAAGGTTAAAGCAGGGCGGTGAAAGGTCAAACAGCCTTTTAGGTGGCTGTGCTACAGAAGGGTGTGAGAGGTGGGCACAGGTGAGACAGGACTGTCTTTCATGCTGTGCCCAGTACCATTGGTAATGCTCTTGGTCCAGCCGTTTCAGGAAATCCTGGGGACTCTGATGCTCTAAATGGGCATGAGCAGATGTTTCACTCTTGGTCTGCCCCCCTATTCAATGCTTAAGAACAGATACATGTTAATACCAAGAGCAGAAACAGGTAGAGACCAAATATTCACCATCGCCCCACAGATCTTGGGTTTTGTGCATTGCTGGTGTCAGCAGTGGCACAACCTGGCAAGGTTCTCCAGCACCTCCTGTTGTGGTACATGGAGACAGGGTGCAGGGCAAAACAAACACAGAAGCTTCTCAGGCCTGAAGAGCATAACATCAGCACATCCTGCTGTGCTGACCACCACTGAAATGCAACCTTTTTCTAAGGACAATATTTCTCTAAGATAAAGATGGCTGAAAGCGTATGGGAGCAAAAGTTTTCTTCTGTTTTGTTTTGTTTTTTTTTTTCTCCCGTCCTTTAACTTCCTATTTGAAGAGAATCCAAAGCCTCCATGTAATCACAGAATTAATAAGGTTGGAAAAGACCTCTAAGATCATGAAGTCCAACCGTCAACCCAACACTACCATGACCTCTACGCCATACCTCACTTTGTGTTTCTTTACAGGTCAGATAAGCTTATTGAAAAGAAAGAATTTCTACTGTAGTTGGTTTGTTTCGGGTTGTTTTTTTTTCTATATATTCTCTCTTCTGATACCTCTGGTAAAAGAATAATTAGAAACTTAACTCGAGCTGGCTGTTTACATGATGTGCAAAGAAATGCTGAATGAATCTCTCTTATTCCTATGTCAGAAAAAAAAGCTATTTGAAGATACCACTGAGTACCAAATAAATAAACATACAGCATCTTTTCAGTTCAGTCCTTTATCCTCTAACGCAGTTCTCTCTAAAGTTAGATTGATCAAGAGATAAAGACTTCAGTTTTAGTAGCAGTTTCATCAGCATGAGATAAGCAACTAGAAAATTTAAGGAATTTATGAATAAGTAGACTTTAAAGTCCAGAAGTGACCAGTAAGACTATCTATGGAACCAAGAAATAATTTTCCTTCCTAATAGTCTTCATGCACTAAATTAAGTTGCTTGAATTTTAACATTATTTTTATTATTACTAATATATAAAGTGTTCAAGCAAGGATGTTATTTGGGACCTTATTTCAGTTCTGAATAAGACACATGCTATCTCCCATCCACCAGCTTCAGCTTCTACTTGATTGGAATTGAAACTACACGGGCTTCCTCCAGCTTGTTTGTAGCTGTAACTCACATTGTTATTCCATTCCTTGAAAGAAAATAGGCCGGGAAAAGTTCCTTGAAAGCTAACTGTGCTCTTCACCTATTGCTTTTGCCTGAACTGTTTTTCCAACATGTCACAAGTGGGCAATGCCTGCTTCTAAGGGTGGTTTTGTCTGTATTTATTTAAGGGATGAAGCATTGGTTTTACTGTGCGGTTCATCAGACAATGCTGAATTATTATATATCCAAGTCTCTCTGAAAGAGGCCTCTAAAAGTCTCTGCTTCTGCTGCTTCCAGGGATGTGACCTTGCAGCAGCTCGTTGAAGAGTGTTTGACTGTAGAGTGCTTATCAGAGAGCGGCTGTTCTCCAACCTCATTGTTCGTCCCCACTTCAGTCTTTTGATAAGCGTTATTCGCAGTGGTATCTTTAATCAGGGACTAAAAGTTTACTGATCCTGTGAGGACCTTGCTAGCAATACTGCAACTAGTTGTTGGTTCACAGTTAGTTCTTGAAATCCATCTGTTAGCTGATTCCTGATCTGCTGAAAACGTGTTGTATTGAGCATTTGCAGAATACCATCAGGCATACATGTGCTGCGTTTTTAGAGTGTCAAGTGTCTTGTGTTGACATAAGCCTGTAACTTAATCAACTGTGCTTGTTATCAATATCCCTCAAATATTTATTTTTAATTAAGCAAATAACTCATTACCGATTCATTGACCTCAGGTGGTGGATAGCAGTCCTGTGCTTGATGGAATGTGATTTCTCTGAAACTGTGTGTAGTCTAAATAACAGGATCTCATACCCCAAAACCTTTTATTTCTGAGGCCCTGAGGTTATTCCTCAGAGTAACAGTAAATGTGATTGGCATCCTTTATACTGTTATCTGTGGTGGTTTGCAGGACGTGCTCAGACCCTTCCTGTACGGAATTCTCCTGTAAATATTAAGAAAAAAAAGTTAAGATCACCTTGTGAGGAAAGAGGGCAAGAATCTCTGTTCCAGGAGTTACTTGTGTTGACAGCCACAGCATTATTTGCCGTTACCGTTTTAAGGTAAAGACCATAACCTGACAGTCCTGGGTGAATGTTTTCATTAAACAGTGAGGCTGGTCTAGCATGGTCTAGAAGAGCATGGTGCTATTATGATTTCTAGCAAAACAAATAATTTTAAGGAGGAGATATTTTGGAAACAGCAGCATTTTGCTTGGTCCGTTCCATCTCTGTAGTCTGGTTTTAGGGTGGTTCAAACTGTCCACTTCCTTCTTCTTTTCATAAGGAATCAAGCTGCTTATTTGAGTTGATACTTTCAACAAGCTGAAAATGCTTTGTCAAGGTGAAATATTAGGCCAATTGAATATTTACTGCTGCTACAGACCAGGGCAGGAGGAGAAAAAAAAAAATAAATCTCGTGATGTTGGGTTTTAATTGCCTTCTTTTATTTGTTACTGGCTGTGGTCCAAAATTGTCTTCTGTGCTATGTTAGATCTTGCAGGCGGTTGCTTGGACCTTTCATGAACGCTGTCTTTCAAATCAGCTGACTCCTGTTAGTTTTTGCCTTCTTTGTTTATGGCTGAGAAATTACTGATCGTTCAGGTTTTGAAATTGTCTTTACCGTGAAAGAGTCCAGCTCAAAATGTAAAGCTCTTAAATCCAAGCTCTTAGTAAATTAACGGGTCAGCTTTTTTGGTGGCAGTTAAGAAGGATGATTGAATCTGCTACAAAAACTGCTTATTGTCAGAATTGTTGTATATGTTACATGGAGCGATGGGATGAGGGGTAATGGCATCAAACTGGAAGAGGGTAGATTTAGATTAGATGTTGGGAAGAAGCTCTTCATGCTGAGGGTGGTGAGACACTGGAGCAGGTTGCCCAGGGGGGCTGTGGATGTTCCATCCCTGGAGGTGTTCAGGACCAGGTTGGATGGGGCTTTGAGCAACCTGGTCTAGTGGGAGGTGTCCCTGCCTGTGGCAGGAGGGTGATCTTCCCTTCCAACCTAAACCATTCTGTGATTCTGTGTTGGAAATCAACTCTTACTCTAGCTCTTTACTAGCATAAAGGTAGAGTTCTTACCTTCATAATCCTATTCTTTATTAAAACATAATTGAGTGAAGAATTAAGTCTCTGTGAACGCACTGGGATGTTCTCATTCTTTATCTCATCCTAAATACTAACAATTGTCTCAGTTTATAAAATACTGAGTCTGTCATCCTGTCATTATAGACAGTCTCTTTTTTTTTTTTTCTTCTCAGGTGTATACATCTTTTCAGAGTGTGGGATGGCTTGAAAAGCTTTCTTGACCCCCATCTGTGGTTGACAATGTATTTAATGTTTCAAAGAATAGCCCTTCCTCTGTGGGTGCTCTGATAAATGCTCTAGCTGGAGCCAGGTCTTCCAGCATTTTAATTAGCTCTCCACACAGGGACCCTTCCTGTGGAGGAATCATGCATTTTCTTTTAAAAAGATCTTCCAGAATAGACTGTGAGTGTAAATTTAGATTGCTGTTTCTTTCATGGAGCCTATGAAATGCAATATTCAGCCCCTGACTCAACAGCAGGATGCTGAAAGAATTTCAGAGCAGCAGACTTCTTAAAATATTGACAGAAACACTTACTTGCTTGGTGTTTTATTTTTCCCTTCTGATTGTAAATGCCCATTGGTATTTGTCATAGAATAGTAGAATGGTTTGAGTTGGAAGGGAGCTTAAAGATCATCTAGTCCCAACCGCCCTGCCAGGGGCGGGGACACCTCCCACTAGACCAGGTTGCTCAAGGCCCCATCCAACCTGGTCCTGAACACCTCCAGGGATGGAACATCCACAGCCCCCCTGGGCAACCTGCTCCAGTGTCTCACCACCCTCAGAGTGAAGAGCTCCTTCCTTACATCTAATCTAAATCTCCCCTCTTCCAATTTGAACCCTTAATCTATCACTAGAAGCCCTCATGAAAAGTCCCTCCTCAGCTTTCTTGCCAGATATGGGAAGGTGCAATAAGGTCTCCTTGGAGCCTTTTCTTCTCCAGGCTGAACAACCCCAACTCTCAGCCTGTCCTTGTAGGAGAGCTGTTGCAGTCCACTGAGATCTTTGTGGCCCTCCTCTGGACCTGTTCCAACAGGTCTATGTCCCTCTTGTACTGGGGGTTCCAGAGCTGGATGCAGTGCTCCAGGTGGGTTCTCCCAAGCACTGAGTAGAGGGGAAGAATCACCTCCTTCAACCTGCTGCCCACACTTCTGGAAAACTTCATGCTGAGAGGCTGAAATCTTATAAAATCAGCTGAGTGGTTCTGTATCATGAAAATCAATAGAAAGACTCAACTACAAGGGTCAGTAGGGTTTGATTTTGGCTCTCGTTAAACTGTCAAACGCAGATGCAATGGTATTTTCAGCATGAAGGGGATTTGTTCAGACTTTGGTATATGTCTTATATCAACATGTATGTTCATCTTTTCATATTCCTCATAGGTCCATGCCTACCTTACAGTATCTAGTAAATAATAGCAACTGAGGTGCTGACTACGTGTTATTTTCATTTTTTTTAACGTGGAATAATTCTGGCACTGTATATAGAAGTCTTTAGTGTCTCGTGTGGATTTTTCAAAGGAGTGAACCATAGATAGGTTTCCTGTTATACAGACGGAACATGCTCAAACTTACACGTCATCTAAATTTTAGTTATCAGTTTAGATGTCTGCAGCCTGGTCTACCTCTAAAATTATTTTAGTACAAAAAGCTACTACTTTTTGTGTTCAAATTACCATGTTAACGTTTACTAGAATTTCTGAAAACTGCTTCTCAAATTAAATACCCTTGAGAGTGGGGAAACGCAATGATCATGCTGGAGCTGTACGGCCTTCTCTGATGGCCATGCATCCAAGATGTGAAAACTCAGCTGGGAAGAGATGGAACCTTCTGGTACTGGTGTCCCAGTGCCACCTTAATGATCTGGGCCCCTCAGATGCTGGTCAGACAAGTTTTCCTGTTGTAATAGAGAGACCTGGACTGACTGGAGAGTTGGTTGGAAAGGAACCTAGCAAGTGTAGGGTCCTGCAGCTGGGGAGGAATAACCCCCTGCGCCAGCACATATGGGGGAGTGACCTGCTGGAAAGCAGCTCCATAGAGAAGGACCTGGGAGTCCTAGTGAACAATAAGTTCACCATGAGCCAGCAATGGGTCTTTGGGGCCAAGACCAGTGGTATTCTGAGGTACATTAAGAAGAGTGTGACCAGCAGGTTGAGGGAGGTTCTCCTGTCCCTCTGCCCTAGTGAGGCCACAGCTGGAGTATTGTTTCCAGTGCTGGTCTCCTCAGTTCAAGAGAGACAAGGAACTAGTGGAGAGAGTCCAGCAGAGGCTACAAAAATGCTGATCTCTGTGCTGAGGAAAGACTGAGAGCCCTGGGGCTATTTAGCAGAATCACTCTGGTTGGAAAAGACCTTAAAGATCATTGAGTCCAACCACTAACCTAACTCTGCTGCATCCACCACTGAACCATGTCCCCTGGCCCCACATCTTCATGTCCTTTAACCTTCACCAGGGATAGTGATTCAACCACCTCCCTGGGCAGCCTGGTCCTGTGCCTGACAACCCTTACACCCTGTGTCTGAGGGCATTGTCCAAATGCTTCTTGAATATTGTCAGGCTCGGTGCCATTACTGCTTCCCTGGGGAGGCTGTTTCAGTGCTCCACCACCCTCTGGGTGAAGAACCTCTTCCTAATGTCCAACCTAAACCTCCCCTGGCACATCTTCCTACCATTCCCTCGGGTCCCATCACTGGTCACCAGAGAGAAGAGATGAGCGCCTGCTCCTCCCCACTCCCTGCTGAGGTAGCAGTAAGCTGCAATCAGGTCTCCCCTCAGTCTCTCTTCTCCGGGCTGAACAGACCAAGTGACTCTAGCTGCTCGTCATAAGGCATCCTTTCTAAACCCTTCACCAACTTCATGGCCCTCTTCTGGACCCATTCCAGTAGCTTTATATCCTTTTCATACTGCGGTGCCCAAAACTGCACGCAGTACTGAAGATGTCGTGCACTGCTGTGCTTGATGCACCCCTGGACTCGGTTGGCCCTCCTGCCTGCCAGGGCACACTGTTGGCTTGTGTTCAACTTGCTGTCAACCAGAACCCACAGATCCCTTTCTGCAGGGCTGCTCTCCAGCCTCTCGCTCCTCAGAGTGTGTGTATATCCAGGGTTGCCATGTCCCAGGTGCAAAATCCGGCACTTGTCCTTGTTAAACTACATGCGATTGGCGATTGCCCAGCTTGTCCAGATCTCTCTGCAGGGCCTCTCTGCTCTCAAGAGTGTCAGCTGCTCCCCCCAATTTGGTGTCATCCGCAAACTTAGTAAGCCTTAAAGTCCTGCATCCAAGTCATTTATGAATATATTAAAGAGTACTGGTCCTAAGATGGATCCCTGTGGAACCCCGCTAGTGACTGGTTGCCAGCCCAACCATCCAGCCTGGAGAAGAGAAGACGGAGAGGGAATCTGATCAATTCTGATCAGTAGCTAAAGGGCTTGTGGGGGTCAAGAGGATGGGGCCAGATTCTTGTCAGTGGTGCCCAATGACAGAACAAGGGGCAGTGAGCACAAACCAGAACCCAGGAGGCTCCATCTGAACACGAAATAAAAATCCTTTGCTGTGAGAGTGGCAGAACCTGGCGCAGGCTGCCTGGAGAGGTTGTGGAGTCTCCTTCTCTGCAGAGATTCCAAACCTGCCTGGACATGATCCTGGGCACCCTGCTGTGGGTGACTTGCTGGAGCAGGGGGGTTGGATGAGATGATCTCCAGAGGTTCCTTCCAACTTCTACCATGCTGGGATTCTGTGATAGCATGAGGAAGTCTTCAAGTCTTAGAAGAACACTTCCTGGCTTTCCTGTCTGTGATCTCCTATTTCTAGTCCAGTGACGAATGATGACTTGTACCAACTGTTGATATCCTTTCACCTCGCTTCAGATAAGCATGAGATGCCATAGTGAAGAGTGTTCTGGCAGCAGCGTGTCACACCGGGCAAACCGCCCCGTCTTGTAAGGGTCATCACACTGCTTTGCTACTGTGGGTTTTGATAACTGGAAAGTCTCCATCTGAGCAGCTTTGGGATCAAGAGGATAAGCAGAGAATAATGGGAGGCTCTTACTGCACCAAGCAAAGGTCTCTGAGCCTAGACAGATGAACAGTCATATTCCTGTTTGGGAAAACTTTGTCCCTGCCTCACACTGCTGAATGGCGAGAGTGTCTGGGGGAAAAATGAACTAACAGCTTGTTCTTGCAGTCATTAACCCAATTTACCCCAAGCTGAAGCAGGCTGGTAGTTAATGAATTGGATGTTACCAGGATTTTCTTGATGGTCCAGCTCCTTCATAATACGGCTTTGGTTTCCCACCTCTGACATTGAAACTGTTCATGGAACAACTTATAGTACAGAACTTCTGCATAATTACCGAGTCTGCCATTTTTCCTTAGAAAATGTGCATGGCTGTAAAAATGACACTTCTCGAGTATTTCTGTGAGCTCTATGAGTTATTGAACATGTCATCAGTGGGCTTGATAACAATGGAGACAGGAAATCCTGCATTCCTCAAATGGAACGAACTGGGATCCACATCCCATTCAAAACATGATGCAATTTTATCTTATTATTTTAGATCCCACATCTGTTGTGCTGCTCAGGGCTTCTCTGGTACTATGCCTGAACTAATCAATCCTGTGGGATCTTATCTAAGCTGAGGTCAGTGTTGGATCAACCATGTTAGTAATTCAGAAATAACTGGGTTGCAGAGCTGGTTTCTGACTGTTGTAACTTCAGGGTATTGCCGGTTGCTCTCAAAAGGCCAGAGGAATTATGAGGAAAGTTCAGTGACCTGTCCACAACTATGGAATAAATTTAGGCAGAATTTGACTGTCTAAGCAGAAGCGTGGTCAAAGGAAGCTGTGACTTAACTGCAAGTAGAGTGGAAGAGCTGCATCAGTATACCTCAGGTGCCAGATTACTTCTGTGCTAACACTTAAAGCTTTATCCTGCGTTCCCAGTTACCTGCTGGCTGTGGTGTAAAGAACCAGGTGCTACTGGATATGAAGGCGCTTGTGTGTGACCTGCTACACAATCAGCTGTGCAGCAAAGCAAACCTTTCTGTGGCAAGGAAAGGCTGCGGTTCCTCTTCCTTAAAGAAAATAGTAACAAACCCGTTTGCTGTGCTGAATGTCTTTCTGTATACCAGTTTCCACCAGTTTCACCAGTTTACAGGTACGGCTTGCTGTATCACCTTGATTTGTTCTTTACTCACCATTAGCTTTGCACCAAAGGAAGCAGGATTCGTAGAATCATTAAGGTTGGAAAAGACCTCTAAGATCAAGTCCAACCATCAACCCAACACTACCATGACCATTAGACCATGTCCTGAAGTGCCACATCTACACGCTTTTTGAACACCTCCAGGGACGGTGACTCCACCACTTCCCTGGGCAGCCTGTTCCAGGGCTTAACCACTCCTTCAGTAAAGAAATTTTTCCTAATATCCAATCAGAACCTCCCTTGGTGCAACTTGAGGCCGTTTCCTCTCCTATCACATGTTAATTGGGAGAAGAGACCAACACCCACCTCTCTACAACCTCCTTTCAGGTTCTTGATGAATTCTTATATTCATTGCACTATGTCTTTAATCCTCGTGGTGGCAGCAAATCCTAAAAGAAGCTAATCTAGGGCAGATGACCTGTATCTTAATTACAGTTAAGAAGAACATGCTCATATTTGTATTTTTAGCTTTTGTTTCCAGTGGGGCAGCTCAAAAACAGAAGGTCAACTTGAGCTGCAAAACTTTATCACCTGTAACTTCAGTTTTGATGAGCAGCTGAAAGCCATTTAGTTGGGAGAAATAGTTCCTCTTCTCCTCACCCCAACACCAGCAGGTAGAGGTAGCATTAGTGAAGATCCTCAACTGTTGAGAAATCTTAGGTGGCACAGTTAGAGTCTCAGTTGTCCAAAATGTTGTCCAGAAAGTATTTTCAACAACTGTTCAACTAGTTGTTGAATTGTGGTGGGTTTTTTTGTTAACCACAGCACAGGTCCCAGGACTGTGTTGTTCTAGGCACTGCACTACCATAATCTTTCCTAAAGACAACAGTTTGCGTACAAAGTCGGGGTCTGTCTGGTAGATGCTGGTTGGAAGCAGAGAGATGGTCAAATGATTGATGGTGGCACAACTGTTGCCAAGTTTATAGTGTCAGGCCTGGAAATCAGTGAATCCCATCAACACAAGGCAAAGAAAGAAATACCGAGTGTTGGTAATAGAGTACTGAAAACCCAATAACTGAAAGGAGAAGTCATTAATACCTTTATAAGTTGGCTGCAGGTTTAATACTGTGCCATTAAAGAGAGATAGAACTACTTTCAAGTAGCTGAAACAGCCTTTTCCAAAGTCGCATCACTTGGCTTGGTCGTAGGCAGTTGAATTTCTTATCCTGGTTTTTCTTACCTTCTTACCATTGTTCACTCGTATGAGCAATTCTTTCAGGGGAGTATGTTGGCTTGTAAACCAGCACAAGGATGGGTTCACCTCACATCACCTCCCCGCCCTCAGAACCACACACTGGTTTCTTGTGATCTTCTTCCCCTGCCCAAAGTTGTCAGTTGTTTACTCTGGCTGTCTTCTGTGTTTCATTGCCGTACCGTGAAGATCTCATCGTCTATCAAGCTATTAGAACCGAAGCAAGTCCTGTTGAAGTTTGTGAAATACCAGGAAGGAGGAAATAAGAGCACAGAATCAGAGAACAGTAGGGGTTGGAAGGGAGCTCTGGAGATCATCTCATTCAACTCCCTCTGAGCTTAGTTTGTTTAAAAGTAGTTCAGGTGTCTCTCACTCAGATGAGGATGAAAATACAGTCTGTTTCTGCACCGTATTCCAGTTAGAAGCCTCAAGAGGTGGAAAACGAGTAAGAAAGATTTATATGAGGCTATTTCCTGCATCTCAGAAGTCAGCTAAAAGGCCAATTTAATGGCTCTACCTTCCTGAGCTGCTTAGTATAAAATCCATTTAAAAACTAATAAAAATTGAAGGGATAAATCATTGCCTCTAGACATCTGCTCGTTTGCCTTTGAGTCTTTATTTTAGTTGTTTGAAGTCTTTTTTCAGATAAATTTGAGACTCAAGATAGAAAACTGCAGAACTAGTTATAGAACCAGGATAAATTGTTACTCTGTGAGAATCGGGAGGAGAATTTTTTACTTCTTATTGCGTGAAGAGCATTAAAATACTACTAGGAAGAAGAACTGGATTATCTCCGTATTCATATTGGTCTTATAAGGAGCATGCATCAAGCCTAGCTCAACTAAAAGAAGAAACATTCTTTCTAATATGAGATAACTTGTAAATGAGCTCAAGCTGATGCATCCTGGAGAGGACAGGCTGATGTGTGCAGCTTTTCATTGCAGTCATGGAAGTTTAAGATCTAAACCACCAATTCTCCAGAAAATCACAGTGTTAGACCTTAAAAGTACAGTGTTATTCAACAACTGGCAGACTTCCTTTCCTTTTTCATAAGACTTATTTTGCCTTCTGGCCACTGTCTCGTCCCAAGGAAATTTTGAAGCTCGATAAGCCTTGTTTTCTGTTGTTAAATGTGGTAGATTTATGAAGTTCCATTCCCCAAATCACTACTTGTATTGTGAGTGTTAATGATGGGATTGCCCTTTCATGTAAATATAAATATAGGGCACTCTACTGACCTCCACTGCTGAAAAAGCACTATTTGATGCGGTGTGGTTATGGAACAGAGTACAAATAAAGTCCTCTTCCCCTCTTGGTGACTGAGATGGATTATTCTTCTCCTTTGTTCACCCTGTTAATGACACGGCATAAAGCAAGCTTGTGGGAAGAGAACTTACATTAGACCCATCAGCATAGTTGGAAGTGGGCAAACTATTGTGTACATAAGGGTTTGTGTATTTTCTGGTCAGAGCATCGCTTTCCTTCTGCAGCCCAATGTCTTGCAAAAGCTGAACCGCCTTTTGAAGAATGTAAAAGCGTGGCTGGTTTTTTTCTGTATAATCAGGAAAGGGGGAACTGTTTGATTTGGGGGGATTTTTTTCTTTGTGCAAGTTGTTTGTTTTGCTGTGGGTTTTGAAAAGCAGGGTTGTCCTACCTGCAGGGCAGCCTAAATTTGCGTTCAAGAATGGATCTGGTAATAGAAAATGCTTTATCCGAGGACTGTCTGATGTGCAGTGTCCTAACCTGAAAATTCAGGGGGCAGATGGACAAGATGTAGGAATTCAGAAAAGTAATCTGTTCTTGAATTTTGAGAGAATTGACTTCTTCACGAAGCACTTTGACACATACATTGCAATGTCTTTGTTGTTGTGAAGAAGAATCCCAGCATGATGGGTTTGGAAGGGACCTCTGGAGGTCATCTCCTCCAACCCCCCTGCTCCAGCAGGTCACCCAGAGCAGAGTGCCTGGACACTATCCTGGGCACATTTGGAATCTCTCCAGAGAAGGAGACTCCACAACCTCTCTGGGCAGCGTGGGCCAGGCTCGGACACCCTCACAGCAAAGGATTTTTATTTTGTGTTCAGATGGAGCCTCCTGGGTTCCAGTTGTTGCCTGTTGCCCCTTGTCCTGTCATTGGTCACCACTTACAAGAGTCTGGCCCCAGGAGGGTCCTGCTTTGTGCTTGGAGGTGAAGGAGATGGTGTGCACTTGTGTGTCTTGTGGGTTCATTAAAACTAGGCCAGCACCCCTCGCATTTATCAAATGGGGGGTTTAATGCATGGTTGGTGTTGCGGGCAACATGGAAAGGTGCAGAAAATAACCTGCAGTCACTTATAGGTGCTTGTGTTTATGTAGTCTTTGAAAACTATGATTTCTGCAGTGAATTGATGGGCCGTAGCTCTGCAGGCTTTTATGTAAAATTACGGACTTCTGTTGACTAGCTTACATCAAACTGTGACTTTATTGGCCTTTGATACTTTCATTTTAAGGCTGTGCAACATATGTTGGGTGGATGACACTAATTCACAGCCTTTGTAACACGGATCATGTAAGAAATAATCCCCAATTTCAGTAGGTGTGCACCACACAGAGTAATTGCTTAAGAGACAGGCTGGTTGCTTCATCTGTTACATATTTTTGCACTTAAAACTTTGTGGGTTTCAAACCACCATGTATCAGTGGTATTGGCAACATTCAAAGCCTAATATTGCTTATGGGTGGAGTCAGAAAGATTCCTGCACAAGATGTTGGTGGCTGAGACTGCCAAGGTTTACTTTCCAGACTTAGTAAGCAAATCCATGTTAACTGGCATATGGTGCTTTGTCTTCCATCGCTCACAGAGTTTTGTTACCAAAGAGTTAAGGGCAAATCGAGCGATTCTCGGCTTTATTACTACACTATAAAGCAAATATGGGCCCTTTTTACTTTCTGGAGTCTAGCTGTGTCCAAAAATAAGTATTTGAACACATTTTCCTTTCCTGTTCGGTGTTGCATGCATGGGGAGAGGATCTGTTGAGCTTCCTTCTGCTTATCAGCTATTGAGAGTTCTGTGGAATAAAGATCTGAAGTACATCCTCATGCAGTGTGTCCCTCACTAAGTAGAAAATGCTTCTGTGTAGTCATTCAACAGCATTTATAGTCTACCTAAAGATTTATATCGCTTACTTAGGCTATTCCTTTGGAGGAGATGAGTTTAGGAGTAAGTAAGCAAGACTTTGTGTCTTTAAGATTCTTTGAAGCATAAGTCAGGACCTTAGTGCAAGAAATGAAAATATTTTTATTAGCTGTGAGTGGTCTCAATTTAGAATTGGAGTTGGGTTTTTTGTCTACGATATGATACATTTGCTGGTATGTGCATAAAAGATGTGCACGTGGAAGTGTATTGGGCATAGTAAAGAATAAATACATATATTATGAAACAATAAAACATCTATCTGCACAATTTATGAAAGACAAAAAAAATACAGCATACTATTAAGAAATCTGTTTTAGGTTATCTGTGTCACAGTCACTGAGCTCATGTCCTTTCCCCTTCCTTTTTGTTAATCATTCCCTCATGAGCTCCAGTCATCCATTTGGTTCCAGGAGGGATCGGTCATTTCTCCCCCAGTTTAAATGCTGGATCTATAAACTGCGACTCTTTTAACATGTCTGTCTTGCATCCAGATTTTTGAGACCATGTTCCTTGTAAAGAAGGAGGATTACTAACCTTACTAACCCCTGACTGAGGAGTCTTTTCTAAGGCACGGCATTGTCTGTTAAAACGAAATCAAACATCTTGGAGAATGTCTTTTTAAATCCGTGAACATACCTACAGGTCTGCTTGTCCCTTTCCTGGGTTGGAGAGGTCACAACAGCTTCCCTTTCCAGCCACCTTCTTCCACGTTCGTCTCTTGGGTTTTGTTTACAATCATCATGCAGCACCCTGTTTTCTTTTTTATTTTATCTCAGTTTTCCTGCAGAGAAGCTTCTCAACTCCAGCCTGTGCTTTCTCATTCTTTTCGGAACATTGCCCTTCGCAAATCCTCGTTGCGCTTTGCTGGAGGTCGAGCAGGGTTGTGCTGAACTCTGCGGTTTCCTTGGCACTCCTTCACCAGGGCTTGAATATTTGCCTTCAGAAAGCCATTTTGATGCTCTCGTGAGCAGACAACAGCATTAGAGCTTAAGAGGCTGTAAGCTAGATCTGTAGAATCAGGATGATTTCAGTAAATCGATCTACATTTACAGAAGCTTTACCTTTTAGGGGATTATATGCACTATTCCTAAAAACGGTGTGTTCTGGTGGTTTTCGGTTCCGGCAGTACTACAGCAGGCAGTCTGGTTGTATTTCTCCTGAATGTTGAGTCATATCTTTTCATAATAGCTGTTTGTTTAGAATTTCCTAGGATTTGGCACTTTCTAAAGAAAGCGTGAGGTAGGTGAATTAATTTTTAATTTGATTATGTGGCTATAGACCTCAGATAAATGCGTTAGATAAACGGTACGTGTTACGAGAGCGCTCTCTTTTTATTTTGTCATCATGAAGTTGACATTAGTGCTTGTTATAAAAAGGTATTTTTAAAGAGTTGTTGTCCGCAGAGTGTGCATTCAAATAAATACGTGAACAGCACCGGAGGAGGGGTTTGGCAAAATGTGAAACCCGATGAAGAAGTGGTACCATTTTAATTCTTCTAGGTAAATTTTTCACAAAATGCCTCCTTTTTTTTTCCTTCTTTTTGACACCTCCACTCGCTTCCCCTCTCCCCAATATTATAACACATGCACTTCAACTTTTTTTTGGATCCTTATAATTTGTGAACACTTGCACAATTCACACTTCCCACACTTGTCAATCTTCAGTAAAAACGCCTTCGTAAGGTAGATATTATACAATTTAAAACATAAAATCCCCTTTACAATTATTTGTTATAGCTGTCTTCGGCTTCATCAGGGTAGCAGCACTGAAATACTCCCCACTTACTGATTTCTCATCGTGGGGCTGTAGCAGTAACAAAATCCCTAAGACCGGATTTACCGTGGAAGGCTTGGATGGGGGGAGGTGGGGAAGAAGGAGATGTCCAAGGAGCACCTGGGGTTGTAGGAGACAACAGAGTTTCTCGGTTGGTTCATGGGGTACTTCTTTTTTTTTGGTCTTGGAAGGACCCAGATTTCACAGACAATAAAATGATGGTAGAGGAGACAGTGAGCTGAGAGCCATGTAGGTAATACTAAAACCAGGAAAACCCTGTTCTTGCCTTTTTCCCAGGGTTTCGCTGAGGATGTGCTTTGCTCCTATTTCTTCACATAATGAGAAGGAGGTGAACCATGTCCGGAAAAGTCTCTTCTGCCTAAAAATGATTTCTTAAAAAATTTCAGTTGGCAACCCCCGAATTCACTGTAGTTGATAGAAAACATCTTCACGGGTGTTGGTAAAGTGAGCTCTTTTTCTCCTCCAGCCTGGGCCTTGTGCTCGCTAGAAATGTGACACTCATTCTAATGACGTGACTAAGTGAACTAATCTCTTTAATCAACTAGTTGGCTGAGATCCTGCCTACTTAGGACCTCTGGGAGAATAGCGTGTGCTGCAGCCTGCTTGTGAACATGCAGAAAGATGCGGTTTGTAATGTTTTTCTTCATTAAAATCCAATGCCAGTGAACGCAGGTGGTGTTACCCAACTCCTTCCTCCTGGCATACGCAGCCGAGCGGGGTGTTTTTAGTAACAAGGGTAGTGTTTTTAACCAGCACTGTGGGAATTCAGACTGTAGATCAGTTTTCCCTTCCAGACTTAATGACAGTTAAATGCACTTTTCTGAAATCTTAGCAGTGTCTTATCGTAGCTGCAGGGTGTTGTGCTTTTTTTTTTGTGTACACCCCCTTCTTTTAAATATATTCCCATAATGTCTTACCTCCCTTTCTCCACTGATACAGCCCACCACAGGTATATAAAAAGGGATTTCCAGAACCACGTTTCGTTTGTGTCTCTAGGACTCTGAGTGCGAGAAAGACATGGACCTGGTGGAGCGGGGCCAGAGGAGGCCCCAGCAATGATGGGAGGGTGGAACCTCTGCTGGGAGGCCAGGCTGGGAGAGTTGGGCTTGTTCAGCCTGGAGAGGAGAAGGCTCTGGAGAAACCATATTGTGGCCTTTCAGGACTTAAAAGGGTTCTACAAGAAAGCTGGGGCCAATCTTAGTTGTCCCAGTCTAAGGGGAGAGCTAAGAGGGGAGATTCAGACTAGACAGAATGAAGAATTTTTTCCAAAGAGGGTGGTGAGACACTGGCTGAGGTTGCCCAGAGAGGTGGTAGAAGCCCCATCCCTGGAATCATTCCAGGTGAGGTTGGCCAGAGCTCTGAGTAACCTGCTGTAGTTGAAGATGTCCTTCTCACTGCAGGGTGCTTGGACCAGATGTCCTTTAAAGGTCCCTTCCAACTCGTTCTATGATTTTATGATCTTCTGGCATTTACTGCTGCGAGAGAACTGGTGTAATGATTTTCAGTGAGCTTAAAGGCAGTCTGGCAGCTGCAAGGAGAAGTAGGTCTATTGTAAGAATAGCTTAAATATTGTAAGAAGCCCCTGAAATCATTTCTGGAGCTCCCAGCACCAGTGATTGAAAACTGAAGGCTTAAGGATTGCAACAGCCTTGGAGGGAATAGTATGTGTGAGTAGGTTTTAAGAGGATTTCCAAAAGGTCATGGGAGACCTGAGGCAGCCCATCAAACAGCAGTGAATGAGGACTGCTGAGAAGCCCCCCCCATGAAACTAGTGCCTTAGATGACTTTAGTCACAGCTCTACCTTCTACCCTGAGTGTCCTGAGAGAGTTCAAGATGGGCTGTTAGCAGCAAAGTTATTCCCATGCTTTGGTTCACCACATTTGGTAATTAATAACTCTTGACTGTATGAAAGCACCTAAGAAAGGCACTGGCTGGACACCAACTGTTGCCTCTCCTAAGCCATGTACCAGCTAGAAAACTACCTTACATTGCCTTACACAACATATGCCCTGGGTTGGGAATACTCGTCTGTAATTACGCTTTAATATTTTACTGAAACAAAGACTTTCTGACCGCTCCGGACTATTTCAGTCCCGCCACAAATGAGCGTTGTAACTTGTAATGAATTATTGCGCTGTGCATTTGCAGAAGATGTGAAACTGGGGTGGTGTCCTTCCATGAGTCACGTGAGAAAGGTGTGATTGGCACTGCTGCTGAATTCACGTTTGGAAAATCAGTCTAGGAACTGTGTCCAGTTAGCAGCATGCTGGTAAATTTTCTGCTCATGAGGGATGTTTCTCATGTACTAATCTTTTACTGTATTTTCAAAATCTCTCCTGGAAGTAGAATGAAAATTAATATTACGAAAGCAGGGGGTTGCTTTTTGGGAAATACGGTGTGTTTGCAGGGCCCTATGTAAAGATGTCATATGTCAAGTGTTATTTTATTTTCAGGTTTTAAATGTATGATGTCGGTCATGACTATTTTGCCTTTTCAATAGGGAAGAAAATTTGTATACATTTCTACTGTGACACATCCATCTTCTTAGTCTCACAGAGTGTCACTTTAAAAAGCAATAATTTATATAAAGAATGAATAATTTCAAACTTTATGGCCCTATTTTGCAAGGGAGAAGTTGCTAATAGTCCTCCAAGTTAATGGCTGGGGTTAATGTGTGTTTTTTTAATGGGACAGATTTATTTTCATCAGAGCCAAAGTTCTTTCTTGCTTAGACTGTGAATTCCATAAGGGAATAGTAAGGAGTTAAGAAGGAAACATGATGAAATGTTGGTCTTTGCATCCAAAAGAGGATTTAAGTCATGAACTCCTGAACTTATGATCCTCAATTACTTATCCTGGGTGCGGGAAAGCTGTTCTACTTTAATGTTTTTATTAATGTGACTTGGAATGAACTCAAGCATTCTTTTCTCTTAAAATGTGTTTCGAGCAAATAACTCCGGATTAAAAAATACTAGATCTTTTAATTTTTAATCCGCTTTTTCCTAC
The DNA here is from genome assembly GCA_013400335.1 of Eurystomus gularis. Classification (NCBI taxonomy): domain Eukaryota; kingdom Metazoa; phylum Chordata; class Aves; order Coraciiformes; family Coraciidae; genus Eurystomus; species Eurystomus gularis. The sequence continues at coordinate 169,310 of VZZY01017010.1, read as the reverse complement.
ATAGTTCCTAATGAAAAAAAAAAAGGCCTTCAAGAGGATTTGTTGTTGTTTTACAGGGTATGATGGACCTTGACAGCGGTACGCTGAGAGCTGATGGCCAAGTCTATCTATCAGAATGTTACCTAATAATTAATATATTTGCTTCTCCTTAGAGCACCTTGAAGGCTCAGTGCAAGGGTTAGCCAGTGGTTGCGTTAACCCATCCTCTGCAGTTACATCAAACCATCCAAACACACCACCAATTTTTAACAGATTTTCTGCAAAAAGTAGGTTTTTCTTTTATTTCTAATGCATCTTCTTTTTTACCAAAAACGATGGAAAACTCAGGCTCACGTTTCATGTTCCTAGATGTCGTTCTGTAAACTTTTTTGAACACCAGGCATGTTTTCACATCCTATGCCGCTTTTGCTTGTATTGTTTTAAACACAGGAATTTTCTATGAAGAGGTGGGTGTAAGAAAAGCAGGGCAGATACGTTCCTGCAGCTGTAAATTAGTCCCCACTTCAGAGAACTCATTTTTAGGTCTCAGGGTTCAGCACATCTTTAGTAAAACATGAACTCATGAGGATGGAAGAAAGCAAATGGAAGTGAGTGCTAGAGCAATAGACTTGAGTACAATTGAAAGTTAACTCCTGACCTAGCAAAGGTCCCATTTTTAAAATCTTGTTTTTCAAATGATAAATCAAGCCGTTGTAAAAACCAGATATATTTTTGGTGTGCCGTAGCTCAAGGTCTGCTTTAAGTTAAAGTTACTTAACTTGTCATTCTGAACGCTTGTGTAATGTTTCATTAAATGCTTTAGAATTCATGAAGCGTCGCATGGACTCGCTTTGCAGAGTGTGGAAGTCTCTGGAGGAAAACAAGTGAAGAGGGAAGGGGGAAATGTAATTGTCAGATCCTAGGATCTGGCCTGGTGTAGCTGGTGGGTAATCCCACGCTATCGACTGGGTTGCGGTTGGGATTTGCAAGGCAGACAGTTGGATTTATTCTGCGGACTGGGAATCTCAAGTTTTTGTGTCTGGGATATCAAAGAACTCTTGGGTTTTGGAGTCTTTGTTTCATAATATTAATGCAGTAGATTTGCATGTATTGTAGCAAATATCACTGGTCGGAAAGCTATTTTTGTCAACTGTTGGAAATGTGTTTTAACAATTCCCAAAGATTGCTTTAGAAGGAGTTTATATGGGCTGTCATAACTGACATGTCAGTTAACAACTGAACATCCTTGAAGTCTTTCTTTAATGATTTTTGCACGGAGAACTTAAATTTCAGGAACAGAAAGAAGTAAAATTGTTCTCATCTGAGGGGTCAGATAAATATAAGCATGAGAAGCACTTCCTTGGGAGGCAGCACATCCCTGCCAGAGGAACGCCAGGATGCTGCTGGGGATACTCAGGGCAGCGATAAGCTCTTCCTAACTCATTTTCACATTTGCATATTGAAGTTAATGACTCTTTCTCACTTTTTCTAAACCGGAAGCAAAGTGTTTGGGCATTCATAACTGTTAATGTTGTGAGCACAGAACGAGAGCTCACTTAAAATCTGTAAAAATGGTTCTTTGTTTTCCTGGTTGGTCTGTGTAAGGGCACCTGCTGTATTTACTGGGATAAAGAAATCACCAGTGGCCTGCAGGCTTCTTACAGGCTCTCTAAATCGCTCCCATTCTGGCAGTCTGTTCCTCAGACATCATCTCTGGGGGTGATCATTGACATGAGCCAGGGCTGACTTAGGAAGAGCTCTCCTCTCACTTTACACAACACTGTTTGCACAGATTTCACGGGGGAAAGCTGATGACATAGACAGTAATCCAAGTTACATGGTGAGGAAAGGCGTTTCGTGACCTTCCTGACTGGAAGGCTGGGATACCGTGCTCCAAACCATTTAAACAATGCCTTGAAGGCTGAATTGTGGTTCTGAGGCTTCTTTTCCAGCACTCACCACCACCTTGTACGTGGATTTCACAAGCACCGATAATTCTGATGTGCCTAACACCTAATGAAGAGGAGATTTTAGTAGCGTAGGCCTGAAAACTGAGTCTCACAGCCTTTGAAAAAAAACCCTGTTCTCTAATTATCAACTGTTTGTTGTTTATCTGAGGTTTGAGGTTTTGGGGGGAGGGTGGTTATCTAGTTTAGGGCACCTAAGACTTGTTTCCATGCTTTTTGGTGTGCGCTTTTCATTTTATGCTATGCATTACGTATTGAGCATGATACCCGTATATTAACGGCGTGGGTGCCACGTCCAGCATCTGGAAAACAAACAAAAAATGATGAGGTGAATGCTTGATTTAAACAACTCGCCTAAATTCAGAGTGAAGTCCTGTGAAATTAGAAAGAGAGAATGTTTTTTATGATCTGTTTTGTTTTCAGGAGATGTTCAATTGCTTTAACAACTTTGGCAGTTCGTGAACTCGTTCACTACAGCTTTGCAAGAGAGGAGTCAAGGGTCCTAGAAACAAGCGTCCCTTGCAGTATAAGGCTTGTTCATTCCCTGAGGAAGGAATCCCGCTGGGAAAAACAGTGCATTGTCATTTAATTGGAGGTTGCATCATGAAACAAATTCATGAGGGATGATGGTACGGAGGGAATTAAAGTCACACAGGTATCCTTCGGTTAGAAGACTGCTTAGCTTCTACATCTTACTGGTTGTTGTGTATGCCTTGCTGAGTGTTTTCTAGGTGGTGGTGTTCCTGTGTTTGTTTTTAAAATAAGCTTATGAGACATGTTAGATGATCTTACATCTGCTTCACATGAGCTGTCAGAAAGGGTCTGGATCATCTTGAACATCGAAGCTGGTGTTAGAGGTGGCATGTTACCCTCCCTGAGATCAGCACTTGGGGGTGCAGAGGAGGCACTGTAGAGGAGTGCCCGATCTGGGCGTCTGCTAAGGTAGATGACGATGAGCGTAGGCACTTCCAGATGATTCCTCTGTTGTCACGTCTTCCTCTGCTCCTTTCCCAGTTTAATCATGTCTTGGTCTTATTTCTTTCCCATCCTGATCTCAAAGCACAGTCATGTCAGTGTGATGGGCATTACATTCCACTCTTCTAGCTTCCTCCACCATTACAGTACCTGTGGATGCCACAAACTTGTTCGTTCTCACAGGACCTCTCAGAGAGGATGTTCAATGCTTATCAAGATACTACTCAGTCTCAGGTCTGTAGTTTGTCAGATTCCTTTCTGCTCACTCTTTCCTTCCAGAAATAATTTGTCTTCTTCTTTGACCGAGTTTTCAGGTGACAGACATCGCGCCTAACCTGTCTGTTCTCCACAGTTAACAGTCCTAGGTTGCCCTCTACCCTCTTGAAGTGCTGGGGCCTGAGCTGTGGGCTCTGAGTTAGAGTTGACCTGTGGATGAGTCACAACCCAGCAGAATGTTTTGTTTCCCTATTGGCTTCACGTTCCAGAGGCAGAACCTGGCCCACCTGTGTCT
>VZZY01017010.1:125906-165774 GCA_013400335.1 Eurystomus gularis | reverse complement strand
ACTGTCTGCAAGAAGGAAGACTTGTGAGGGGCTGTTGCTGAGTTCAGTGTTGGCCTGTGTGATCAGGCAACTGATGGCAGCAGGAAATGATGATGGCTGAACTGGCATAACACCTCTTCAACTAGTCTGAAGTCCCAGTAACTTCTCTTAGCTGACCCTGCTCCTGTTCTGCATTTTGACGATGCCACGATGCTTGAACATTACACAGGAGACACTGGGAGCATACCTTTGTTCCAGACTTTCCTCGTCCCAAATTAAGGTCAACTCTAGAATAAAGAATTCCCTGTGGATTGAAGCATCCCAGCTAGGGAAGGCATTTACCAAGCAGGTGCAACATTCTTCTCCTCCTTGACTCCATTTCTAAAAGAAAAGGTCTGGAAAATGGACTAATTTTGGCAGATTTTCACCCGGATGACACGAGTCCCATTGTCTAGAATCATAGAATGTGTTGGGTTGGAAGGGACCTTGAGGGGGTCTTGGATCAAAGACTATGGATGCTCAGGCTTGGTTATGTGATATTTGTGACTTTAAGATGTCATCAGAATGTGTTAAACCAGGCAAAGTAATCTATTTTCCTCCTTGTTCCCAGAAATTAACTGATTTGGCTATATTTACCAAAAAGCTCAGTCTGACATGACTCCCACCACAGAAGACTTCTGCCCAGCAGCTAACATTTGGCAAAGTCACAAGCAGTCGAAAGCAGGGTCTTATAGTGGAAGTTGTCAGACAATCTCATTAATAGGCAAGCTTGGAAGCAGTGCTGCCGATCCATCTAGAGACCTCTCTTTTCTTTGAGGTGCCCAGGTGTTGTGTTTTCTGTCCCAAGGGCTGGATTTTACTCAAAACGAATATGATTCCATCACACAAAGGTATTCTGTATAGGAGGAAAGGTATAAGAAACAGTCACGATGCAGCTACCGTGCCTTTGACACTAAATGTGAAACTAATGTCTGTCTGTCCCTCAGAATTCAAGCCTGCAAATAAATTAAAACAAGTTTGCACTGCTAACAAGTTGGGGAAAAAAAGGAGTTTATATTTCCTGTAGATCTGAGTGTAAATTTATGCACTGTTAGGCCCATGGGCTGCGTGAAGAAGAGTGTGGCCAGCAGGTCGAGGGAGGTTCTCCTCCCCCTCTGCTCTGCCCTAGTGAGGCCACATCTGGAGTATTGGGTCCAGTTCTGGGCCCACCAGTTCAGGAGAGACAAGGAACTACTGGAGAGAGTCCAGCAGATGGCATGAAGATGCTGAGGGGCCTGGAGCATCTCTGTGCTGAGGAAAGGCTGAGAGCCCTGGGGCTGTTTGGCTGGAGAAGAGAAGGCTCAGAGGGGATCTGATCAACGCTGATCAATAGCTAAAGGGTGGGGGGCAAGAGGATGGAACCAGACTCTTGTCAGTGGTGCCCAGTGACAGGACAAGGGGCAATAGGCACAAACTGGAACCCAGGAGGTCCCATCTGAACAGGAGGAGAAACTTCTTTGCTGTGGGGGTGTCCGAGCCTGGCCCAGGCTGCCCAGAGGTTGTGGAGTCTCCTTCTCCTGCCTGGACACGATCCTGGGCCCCCTGCTCTGGGTGACCTGCTGGAGCAGGGGGTTGGACAAGGTGATCTCCAGAGGTCCTTTCCAACCCCCACCATGTTGGGATTCTGTGAAAGCTGCAGTGTAAGGAAGGAGCACACGCTGCCATCTTACAGTTGATTATGAAAGGAAAAGTCCTGTAGAAATGTTGCCAACCGCTTTCTCCTTGGGGAAGTCTTCAGTTTTGTAAACATACACTTCCTCCTGTGAACTAACATTTTTGTAGTCAATGAAAAGATAATGACTTAAACCGCTCTTTACTTTCTCTTTGATTTTGGGCAAGTCTGCATCTCTTCTTTAGTTTATCATGCTGATACTTAAGAGTCATGGGTTGTATTTCGGGTCGATTTATTTGTTTCGTTTTAATGAAGGCGCAAGTACAATTGTTTGGTTTTTAATCGTACACAAACACATGAATGGAACAACTGCTTTTCTGTAAAACAAGCAACCAGTCATTGATGATAGTCACTGAAGTACAGTTACGTGGCTCATGCAGCAACATGGGGTGTTAAATACATTTGTCCCTTTATTGATTTGTTTAAAATAATAAAAAAAAAGGCTCAGCATTGTTAAGGCTTTGTTGATAGACCAAAGACTGTAAAAAGTTGAGGAGCTGCTTGTAAATGTCTGCTCTCAGGCAGTCCAGTGAAATTTTCAGATTTGTTTTGTATAGTTTAGTGATGGATGTGTTTCATGCAGGACTGTTAGGAAGTCTGGATTAAAAAAGGAGACTGTATTTGGGTTGGGACATCAGCTGTAACTTCTCACCGATGCTGACAGCCTGCATATCCTCCTTAGGCTAGGAACCGCCGTCTGAGCCGTTTTAAGCCAGGAAAGTCCGTGGATACCCAAGTACACAACTTCCTGTCTGCAGGGAGATTTGGGCGTGGAAAATTTCAGGTGTTTGTCTTTATTTAAAATAATCATCATTGTAAGAAACTTGAGCCTGAGCTTGAATCTGTTAAAGCAAAAGGAAGGTCAGGTTTGTAGGAGCAATTCAGGTTAGACTTAGGGTGATGGGCTCTCTTGATTAACTGTTGAGAAGTTCCATTTAGTTGATATATTCCATATACTCTTGGGAAATTCAGAGTATGTTATGCAGAGACGTTTGATTTGCTATGGTTGGACTTGGGGTAAAATAAGGTCTACCTTAAAGTGATGAAAATATAGGGTTAGACACACCTTCCAAATAGACGTGTCCCTGATATGTTGGAGCTCTACCTGACAGACACATATCCAGCTTCCTGAAAATTCTCCAGTGTTAAAAGATTTTGTGAATTACCCTCTTGCAGTGCTTATTTGATTCTTGTAATTTATCCTGATTCTTGTAATTTATCCTTTTCCTGCTATCAAGCTGAACTCTTGCTACAAATGAAGCTGAATATTTCCTGTTCTCGCTGACTGCACTGATCAGTATCTTCTTTGTAATAGTCTCCTGCATCTTAAAGAGTATTTCATATTTCTTTCAGGTTACTCTCTTCTTTGTTAAACATAATTCTTTCAGTCTTTCTTCACAGGTAAAGTTTTTTATATGCCCTACCATTTTTGGATGCCGTACTCCAGTATTGATTTGATAAAATCCCATCAGTTCTTGTTGGTGATTCCTGTAAAGTGTGATAAAGGAGTCTGGCCTCTACCTAATCCTTGAATTTTTACCTTTCAGTGGAAAATCAATATTCAACAATCAGAATTAAAACCTTGTAGTAACAGGTGGGGTAGTAACTGATGAATAAGAGAGCCACTTCAGTATTACCTAGATCACTCAAATGCTATGTAAACAGTGGTTTGACCTCTTGACATTGTGGCTTTTAAATTTTGACTAATACATTAGAGAAATTTTAGGTGGGCTGGTCACAAGTAAACGCAGAATAGAAACCAAAAGCTTCTGAACAGTGGATTGGAATGGCCTCATGCACATGGAGCTGGAGTTACTTTACATTATCAAGCTTGCACAAAACATTTCATGATGGATTAGGAAATTTCTAGGAGGGGAAAAAAACCTGACCAACATATCTGTGATATGGACCCTTATCAGTGTTGACTTAATCAATGAGTTTTGAAAGGCAGCCAGACTGTTTACTTTATATTCTTGGTATTTATCTGATACTACTTCAGTCTCAGTATTCCTGACTGGAGGCGATCACGGGGAACTTCTCTTGCCTTTTTGTAATTACACTTAGTGCATAATTGGAGCTCAGGCATGTAATTTTGTCTTTTAAGGAAGTATTCATGATTACGCAGGAGATCTGGCTAGAGACAAAATACAAATGTCTAACGTGCTGCTGTGGGTTTCTTGCCTTACTCCAGGTACCCAGCTGGTGCGTGCTGCTTGCAAGCTCAGTAACACATTTCCTGCCGTTGCAGGCCGCTGGCGATGCCCTTGACCTTGCCGTTCTTCCTGGAACGGTTTAGAGTTACGACTTTTGCTCTTTTCCGACATGCTCACATAGATCAGCGTGTCGTGTTTATGGCCTGCGGAGCAGAGCAAGCTCTGCTGCGTACTCTGGACTCTGCTGAGCTACTTGCCTGTTGAGTGGTTGTCTGTGATTGCGTGAGCTGGTAACTTTTGTTCGTGTTTGTAATCCTTCGCTCCTTGAGACAGCATCAGATTCCGGCTCACTTTTCATCCCAAATTCTCCCTGCCGGTGGTTTTATCTCCATTTTTTATGTTCTTTTGGGGCTGGGCCTTTTTTTTTTTCCCCCTCTATGGGGCACTTCTTTCTTCACCTACTATGTGTTCATGTCTTGAAAATTTACTTATTCACAACATTTTTGATACACCACTACTTCATGCAGGCACAAAGGAAAAAACAAACAAAACCCCCACCCAATAAGAATCTGAGACTTTCCATGTTGTTTTAGTGTTCTAACTGAAGTGGAAATAGTCCACAACATTTAAGCACAAGCGAGATGTAAGTTGTTTTCTGTAACTGAGCAGCGACTTTCTGTATGGATGGGCTTGTTCCACAAAACAACACTCAGGAGCCTATCCAGAGCTGCTGCTTGGAACTTCTTAGGAGCTCAGAATTGTTCCCTCCCCCTTCATATTCCTTGGAAACTTTTCCTCTCCAACTGGTGATACAGAGCACTGTAGTGTCGTTGAGAGGACTGAAGTCCAATCTGATTAGATACCAGCTTAGACCATAAAAGCATAGTATGGTTCTTCTGTAGTAGGGCCAGATCTTGACATTCCGAGTATCCGAAGTGGTCAGGTGTATGTCTCGTGGCTTTAGACATTTTATGCAGAAGACTATGATGCATATTTGTCTTCTGACCTTTTGCCTTCAGCCATGTATTAATAGACTTTATTTACATAGCTCATATTTAGAAAGCACATATTCGAAATTACTCTAGAAGGTCTCACTGAATTCCTGAAAAACACAGAAGTCATTAAACCTGTAGGTCCACTTATATCTAGTGCTCTCAACTTACACCCTGTGTGCATGATGTAACGTATGAGTTTATACAAGGTACCGTAGCACTCCAGTTTTAGACTGAAATCAATATAAAAAGTAAAGTCAAAGCCAGAATAGGCTGTTCTTTGGTTGTACCTTTGAACTTTATTTCAGTTCAGGCTGTGTTTACAGTGTTAATGTTGGTCATGAAGGGACTCACGAGCTTTGAAAAGCTTCTCTCCTTGCTTGCTGCAATTCATTTGGAAGATCATGTGGCTTTAGAAGAGATTTTTCTGTTTGTTTTCTTTTAATTTGGGGAAGAACACTAAACATGTTTTTGTCTATTTTTAAAAGAAGCTATAATTATGTCCAAAATACCACAATAAGGAAATACTGAGTATGTATAATGGGTTTTTAATGTATTCAGCATATGGTAAAAAGGGAGCCTGAAAAGATTTATACAAGGATATACTAAATTAGTACAGAAAGATGCTAAACTCCTTAAAACGGATAACACTGAAAGTCCTTTCTAGTTATTTTTCCAAACCACAATGAATAACTTGGTGAAAAATCTATTTTGCTTGAGCCGAACTCTGAAGTAAGTGTGCCAGAACTCTAGAGTTCCTCAGCAAGCTTGGTGAGTAGAGATTTCTTACTCATCACATAACTTACCTGTTCTTACAACCCTTGAAAACTAAAAAGAAACCAGAAGTATCAAGGCTTGTATGCAAGACATGAAACTGTAGTGTTTGGATTATTAGGAAACAGCTGTTTGTCTGCTTTTCTCTCCAATAAAAGTTACTTTTGAATGGAAAAAAAAAAAATAAGAGGGAGTTAAAATTGCGAATCAATCTTAAGTGTTTCACAGTTTCCATTTTAAAATCTAGGATTACTATAATTCCAAATAATTAAAATCTAAGAAATTACTGATCAAAACTAGGCATAAAGAAGTCAAACTATGTTAGAGTAAGAAATCTTAGTTCTAGTTTCTAGGGTACTTTGCGTTTTTGAACTTACATGAGTTTAAACTCTTTGAAGATGCGTTATTCAGAAGAAGAGTGTTCTCCATAACTTATTTTTCTACAGCATCACAACCTAACAGACTTGAGGAGTTTTTTTAGTATCCAAAACAGACTTACTCTTCAAAATGTACTTAAGTCAAGTTGGGAAGGTATTTGGTATTTTAAAAAATGAGAGTAAGTTGTCTGAAAAAGGAAGAACTTAAATACACTGAAGTTTCTGCTCAAGCCCACCTGTGGCAGGTGGTTGAACCAGTTCTTCAGCACCACAAGGAAGAGAAGTGAATAAAGCATGGCACAGATGTCTTTCTTAGGAAAAAGTACTCCAAATGTATTCACTCAACAGAACTAGTTTGACATAATTAGCAATAAAATCGTAAATGGAAGGTATTCACAGTGCCCAGTTTTAGGCTCTTTAAATATAACTATCTCCACCATAAACCAGTAGCTTCTAGGAAGCAGCTGAAGTAGATGCCTCGAAGCAGTGAATGTTTCAGCAGTAGAAGTTTATTTTCCTGCATCCCTCTTTCCTCCTGTGCGTTGTCCCAGGAGAAACTTCCCTCTTTCCTGCCAAGAGGAGGAACACGGGGAGAATCACCACATACACCGGGTGCCAGAACAGTCCTGCCAACCGCTCTGAAGTTAGGCCCTTCCCTCAGCCAAACTGTGTATAGAATTTAATTTCCTGTTGCTGTGATCAGTAGCTGTGTGGTCATTTTTCTTACGGTGTGTTCCCTAGCCTGTTTTAAGCAAGATCACCTTCCACACTGTTGATTCCAAAAAGAAAAAGCTCTTAAAGAAATTCTGCTCTCGGTTATGCCCTCACATGAAATGTTTTGATGCCGGGTTTTTTTTCTCATCTGTGTTTTCCTATTGTGGATCTTTAGAACAGATGGCTTCAGTTTTATGGAATGTGCTGTGGCACCTTCTGATAAATTCTGTGAAGCAGTAATTGTGTTTATGTTTTGTGAAGTGCTTACTGTGCTCCTTTTACCTGTATGAGGCATCAAGTTGCCTTTTTGGAGGAGGTTTGGCTCGCATCTGAGGCTTGAGGTGATTTTTTTGCATTACCATCATTGGCATGCACATTTTTTTCCCTAGATTTCACTTGGTGCATCTTTATAAGTCTCAGTTCTTGGTGTTAGTGCATAGAAGTTTCAAATGAGGATTAGAACAGTGTCATAACTTGCACTAGAGGAGCATTACAGCATGGTGGGGGTTGGAGGGGACCTCTGGAGATCATCTCATCCAACCCCCCTGCTCCAGCAGCTCACCCAAAGCAGGATGCCCACGATCACATCCAGGCACGTTTGGAATCTTTCCAGAGAAGGAGACTTCACAGCCTCTCAGGGCAGCATGCATAACAAAAATGGTGGCTGTACCAGTTTTTATAGTACATCTAAACCATATCACAACGCATGTGGCTTCTGTAGCAGAATCCTTTAAATGTTTCCTCCTCGCCCCTTTTTTCGTGTGTGTGTGTGTGGCAGGAGAGGTTGTTTATTCGTTTTAGGGAGAGGGTTGAAATCTATATGGACTGGCTTGCAAGAAAGCAGTGTTAGGATTTTAAGTTTAAACTGTATCTTTGTTTCCTAAACTTATTTTAAAAGTCTTGGTATAGTACGGCAAGGATTTGCATCTCTTCCTGAGAGGGTTACTAAATATGGCTTACAATAATGCGCTTTATGTAACTCTCCTCTAAAATAAAAATGATGTTTATGAACGAGAAAAGTATCCCATCTTCAAACACGCTGTGACTTTTTCAAATAGCTAAGAATAGACTTTGGCAGCTGCTGGTCCTCTGAGGGGATCTAAATCACTTCAGGGATAACGTGAAGCCCCGTTCGCTGTAGCAGACGTTTCATCCGTCCTCTGCGTGCGTTCTGGGGCTGGGTGGTCAGGCAGCAGTGGAAAGCTTTGCTGTGTAATTATGTTAACATGCCTGGTATTGCCGTCTTCCTCTGACTCTTCCCCTTGTAGAAATTACGCCTTTGGGCTAAAGGATGGATGAGGAACTGCCAGACCGAGTTTGCTTAGCTGCTGCTGTCAGCAGCAACAACTACGCGTTCCTGCCTGACTTTGACAACATTGTGAGGTGTAAAGCAGGCTTTAAGTTTCTAGAAGCTTGTTCAAGCTATAGTACAGGCTGCCATGAACAGAAAAATCCCAGGCATTTGTTTCTGTGCATGGGTGTAAATCAGCTGTGTGCTGCAGCTGCAGGAAGACCAGCAGAGGAAAGGCCACGTGCATTTATTTCTGTCCAGGAAATCCCAGACAAAATGGTAGCCCAGCATACTCATGTGACCTCTCTCTTCCGAAGTAGAAACCCATCCTCCTCAGGATCCCATTCATCTCCCTGATCCGGGATGCTCATTTCAGCATCCTAAGCCCCGCTGCTTTCCTGCCTCTGACTCCTCCACATTTAAACCCCGGTCTGTGCTCTGTCACACAGGCTGATCCAACCTTGTCCTCTCTCCCTTCCAGCAGCAGGTCCTGCTCTTTCCCTGCTGCACCTCTCCTTCCCTTTCCCACTCCCACCTAATGCCCTCCTGCCCAGGACACGCCTGCTCTGCTCTCCTGCACGGCTCCTACCCACCCATGTGCAAACAAGATCCTCAGCACAATTCCCGCACTCATCCATGGCCCAGAGGAGGCCACAAAAATGATCTGGAACAGGCTGAGAGAGTTGGGCTTGTTCACCTTGGAGAAGAGGAGGCTCTGGTGAGACCTTCTTGCGGCCTTTCTGGAGTTTCAGGGGGCTTGTCAGAAAGATGGGGCAGACTTTTTAGCAGCGCCTGTTGTGACAGGACAAGAGGTGATGGTTTTAAAGTAAAAGAGGGGAGATTTAGACTAGAGAGAAGGAAGACGTTTTTGACACTGAGGGTGGTGAGCCCCTGGCGCAGGTTGCCCAGAGAGGTGGTGGCTGCCCCATCCCTGGCACCATTGCAGGTGAGGTTGGCCGGGGCTCTGAGCAACCTGCTCTAGTTGCAGATGTCCCTGCTCCCTGCAGGGCTGTTGGACTAGATGACCTTGAAAGGTCCCTTCCAACCCAAACTGTTCTGTGCTTCCTAATGTGGATCCCAGGCAGGCTGGGATCTCAGGGTTCAGCCTGGCCGGGTGGCTGTGGGCAGCTGCTCAGAGCAGGAAGTTTTAGTTGCCCAAATCACGATCCTTATCTCGCTGCTCCTGTACAGGGCCAAGCCCAGGAGGTGTACACCGGCTTGGCACCCGTACTGCTGGCACAGGACAAGCAGTGCAGCACAGGGCATCAGCACGAGCATTGAGTTCATGAGATCTTAAAATCACATTGTGGTAACTCTGAGTATTTGGCACTAAATGGAAAAGGACTACATTAGGCTAACGTTATTTCACCTGCTAAATTGTTTAAATTGTGGAGAACTGTGTTTATTTCTCTTTTTCTTTGTAGAAAGTGAGGAAGGAACAGTGCATTTGCTGTAGGCGCTACATTACCTTCATTTTTTCTTGTGTTTTTTGTTCCGTTTTAAAAAATATTTGGTAAATTCATATCACAAGACATTACAGTGTAGGTTCAGCATGAAGTGATGCATGTACCTTCAAGGAAACAGACTTTTAAAAAAAGCCAAACAACCATTGCAAAGGAGCATTTGGAATGCACCATGAAATCTGGTGCCAGGCACTTACCTGGACTGAGATTAATTTCGGTGAGTGGGAAAACCTTCGGCAAGAAGGTTGGTTGAAGCCTGGGTTCGAAGATTGTCTCGTCTGCTCTAACCGTGACAAGAAGCAAGCTTGCTTTCTTCATCTTTAAAGAAGATAAGAGTTCTCAAATGCTTCCTGCCAATGGAATAAAATTAAATTAAGCAAATAGTAGAATTATATTTTTACATGGTAAAATGGTTCTCAGTGCGCTCTGCGGTCTGTCGCGTTCTCTGAGGAATGGTGAGTTGTATTTTTTGCCTTTCCTCCCACCACTGCCTGATGTTTTCTTCCCCCATCCCCCAAAAAACATTCGTGCCTCTTAAAATTTTCCAGCCCATTAGCTTCAAATGAAGGGAAGACAGTGAATGAATTTTCTGAAGATAATCCTAGGATAGAGAAACACACCTTGATTGAAATCTTCGATTGAAATATCAAAGCATATTCTGTCCTCAGAGTGAAAATCCATGAGAAAAGTTTTGTGTGAAGGCTGTAATATCAGAGACATTTTTAATATAATTTCTTAAATGAGAAATACATCTTTTCACTAAAGAAAATTATTCTCAAAAGTGTTCGACAGCTCCAAGGGCCTCAGATCAAGTATTTGCTCATTCAAGTCTGAAAACAGCCCTAAAATAGAGTTTGAACTCTGTATTTAAATTTAAAAATGCTAAATAGAGTAATTTCTTTTTATAGAAGATCCAAACCTCCACACTACCTACAGCTTAGGTTAAACCTTGCCCTTTTTATTGCAGTCAGAGCTGCCCTTACCTAACCGTGGTCTAACCATGTTAATATATTAAACCAAATCTAAAAATATTGAGAAGAGAAGGTAGTTTGGCATGCCTTACGCTTTACGTGGCTTGTTATATTTATTAACTATATATATCGTTTCTAAATCAGTAAAAAAATGTGGAAAGCAAAGCTTAAGCAGACCTAAATTCCTTGGAGATGAGATTCCAAGGAGAAAAAGATACTCTTCAAATCTCTCTCCATGAAAAATAAATATTCATTCAACATGCAGATGTAGTTTACCCGTATGCCTACTCTGTTGAGTTTTGTGAGACTCTTTGAGCCTGGATTTTCCATGTTGGCACCTAAGCTACCAAAAGTGTTCTTGTATGTTTAGGCTTGGTTTCTCCTCGCCAGGGAAGTGGAGGAGTTTAGTACTAGCTATTCCTACTGAAATGAAATAAGATTTCAGGCTCCCTCAGATGCGTGACTGTTTTCCTGCCGCATTGCATAAGGGACCGACACATCGGCAGGACTCAGAACCTGCTGCTGCGGAGGTTGCCAGATGTTTGTCGTTTGCCAAATTTTAAACAATTACAAAATTTCGACCATATCTTCAGAGCGCAGCTTCCTTCCCTGCCCCCTCGGCCAGCTTTCCTCCAGCCCTCCTCCCCTTCCCTTGGCTTTCCTTGTAGCTGTGCGAGCGCTCGCTGTTCCTGCAGATCAGGCACCGGTTTCTGCTGACTACATACGTTTATTTATGTTAAGGCATTTTGCAATATTAGGTCTACAAATGGAAGCCAGTGAAGGGTGGTTTGTTTTTTTTTTAAAGAATTCAACTAGAGCTTCTGAGAGAGGGAGAGGGAGAAATAATTTGGAACTTGGATTATGAGTGAAATGGATGTGTAATAATTTAATACAAATTTCATCATTCTTGATAGTGGGTTTCCATACAACAAATCCTGGTAATTCATAGAAGACAGGAGTCAAGTTCAGCTGTGCTTTTTTCAGACCTTTGTAACACAATTTCGGATCACTGTGGCTCTGGTGATCCAGAAGGCAAAAGAAGTGGAGGTCTAAAGAAATAACCCACAATGTGTGTAAGGTCCATAAACTTACTCGAAGTTTTATCTGCATTTACATTTTTTCGTGAATGAAACATTTTAGGATTTAATTAGAGCTAATATCCAGGGAAAGGGTTTCTAATATGTAGTGTTACAGAGCAGAGCCAGGAGGTGGTTGGTTGTGTAGTACAAGAATTTGTGATTGCTTATTTTGTTAGCAAATTTTACAGTGTTTTGGTAACAGAGCAACAGTTTGGACGCAATTTCTAAATTCAAACCCAACCAAACAGGTATTCAGGCAGCCTCTCTTTACCCTAACATCCCTGTTTCCCAAAGCAGACCTCCAACAACTGGCAGAATTACAGTGAGATCTGGAGGTGAGGATAGACTCAATGTTCAGGTGTGGAAGAGAAGCTATTTTGTCTGTCCACCATCCTCTTGTCCACCTGTTTGCTCATATTATTTGACCAGGAACCTGCTTTGTAGCCTTCTCCTTGCTGCTGTCCTTGTATTGTGTGGATGCATTTCCACACAGCTCCTGTGAGGATGAAGCAGGACTGGGAGAAAACAAGTCTCTAACTTTGCCCTGAATCGTGCCGAAAGCAGCTGGCTTGCTCGCTGAAAGGGGTTAGGTGACCGACGGAAAAGTTGATGCACCAATCTTCAATTACAGCCCGAGATCTTCCTGTCTACACAAAGGAGCAAAATAAGATTGTTCTGGCATCTTTTTTTGTTTTTATAATCCTTATTTGTTACTGCTTTGTTTTGCTGAGTCCAGAGTTAATATCTGAGTATAGTTCTTGTAATTTAATAATAATCTATTATGACCAAAGACTGTTTTGTCTCAGGACAGCAAATTAAACATTTCCTGAGAAAAATGGAAGAGTTTGCACAAATTGTGAGTTACTGCAGTGCATCAGAGACCTTGTAGGTGCGTAGCTGTTTATCAGTTCACTTGTTCTGGTTTTGTCAGCCATGAATTGCACAGATTTTTAGGAGCTTGGCTTTTGTTAACACCTGAAAGCACCTTGTAGGAAGTATCTCATTCCATGAGTATCTCATTCCACTTTGTACTGGCTGCTTTAGACTGTTTTCTTCCTTTTCTAGCACCTTTGACTGTCAAAAACTGAATGATTTCAGTACTTTGCTGTCCTATTAAACCTTTGTGTTTCTCCTCAGGTTCTGTATGCTTTCAACTAAGATTTTTTTTTTTTATTCTCGATTTAGAGATTATATGTACATACAGAAGATGCTTCTGTGTCTTCTAGCATCTGTCTGAAACAAGTTTTGAAGCCTATGTGAGGAGTACCCCAGTGAGTTTTATCTCTATGGTTTCTCAGTGAAGATCTCCCAGAAGTTACCTTTGAAACCAAAGTAGACATTACCAGCACTACCTGAAAAATACCTACCTGGCAATTTGCACTGTTACCAAAATCCTGAGATTTCAGTGGAGAAAAGCCTTTGGCTTCTAAGAGTCAGGCTTGTTTGTGGCTGGTATTATGTCCATGTCTTCTCTGTGACCACGTACTGTACCTCAAGATCTCCTGAGAAACTCTGTCCTAGATCCTGACTCTTCTTGACTGTGTGTCTGGGCAACAGAAAATCCTCTTCCCAAAGACACGTCTGAAATATTCTCAATACCTTCAGATGGTGATGAAAGCTGACCCTCAGTGTGGCGAATCTTCTTAACAACTATTTTGCAGCAACTATCAAGAGCAGTGCTTCTTTAGGCAGAGAAACTCTAAAAATAAACAAAAAGAGAAACCATTTTTGGATTTCCTATCAAATGTTGGCTTTTGGCAGTCATAATACAAAAGCAGAAAACCAGAGCGGGTAAAGTCAAGGTATATTTTTCTGAAGCTGTATTGAAATGCTGTACTAATTACACATGTTATTTGGGGGTGTTACAAGTGTTTATATGTTTTGTCTTTCTCTTGGAAGCTAACCAAAGAGCTTGAAGATTTGAGGATTTGTAAAAAGTCCTTTTCAATTCATTTTTTATAATTATGTTTTGAGTGTAACTTTTTTTTTAAATTGAAATGAACACCTTGTTAAAGTAATCAACTGTGATCACTTGAGCAAACGTTCAACGGGATGTTAGACTGAATAAATGAGTGATATTTAAGTTTTGTTCTATGAAGTGAGGGGTTTTCACACTTCTAGTGTGAAATTAGTAAGTGTGTAGTTCCTTAGTGACTACCTAAACCTACTTTATTGTGTACTGCTTTTAAAGTAAATTTTCCATTCTTTTAACATTCACAGTGCACGTTTGGAGCCTTGCCACTGGAGATTAAGGCTTTTGTGTTCCATCCCTTCACTTTTTAGGTGATTCTACACGAGCCACGGCACAGATGCCCGTGGGACTTGGTTTTAGCTTCCAGACCACTGAGCTGCTCGGTGATGGTGGCTTTGGAAGTGCAGCTCTACGTGTATATGGCAGAGTACTAATAGCTATGCACGGATGAGAAATTCTTAATTTAACAGGTCCTCTAATTTTGGTGTGTATAAAGGTTAAAATAACACGCACATTAGGATTATTATTAATCCAGAGTCTGTAAACGTGGTCTCTTAGTAACCTGCCAGGAGCAGGGAAGAAGCTCGGAGTAGAGCCACTTCCAAAATACGCTGGTTGCCCGAGTTGAACTCGTGTTGACATTTAAATAGGGTGTCATGTTCCACAACAGAGGAGAAACAATGCTTGGCAAGAAGACCATTTCAAGAAGTGTACAGGAAAATGGGTCTACTTTCTCTTTTCCCAGTGGTGGAAGAGCTATTTTGGTGCTGGAAGCTGTTCCTGCGTGAAGCGTATGGGAAAGAAATAACAAAGGTACGCTGAACATGGAGAAGGAAGACAAATGATTTCACAGAGGGTAGCGCAGAACAGCCTTTGGACCTGGGGAAACTAGAACCTGAGTGCATGGCAAGAAGCAGCTTTGGAGAAGACGAGCCGCTAAAAATCTTTGAAAGACTGGACTTTAGGAAAGAACTGGCTTGGAGGAAGCAGAACATTGGAAGTACTCCCTGGACTTCTGCAGGAGTGCTGGTGGTGTTCCCCACTGGTCCTTGGCAGTAGGAGAACTAGCAGGGGTTAATCGTTAACCGGTGTGCCTGATGTTAACACACTGCTGCCAGAGCAATGAAGTATATATTATGAATAATATAGCAAAGCAAATATTTGTAATATCTTTACAGCTAGCCCAGGTATATATATAGCTATTCTATTACCTGCATGTGGGACACAACACTTTAAAACTATATAATTAGCCTATCACTTTAAGTAATAGCTTGGGATGCAAGCTGCTGCTTTGCTTAGATTACCTTAGATCCTCAGTCGAGAGACTGCTGATTTAAAACTCAATTTTCAAAATGTATTATTTTCTTCTTGTCTTCTAAATAGAGTAAGAGTGAAGTCCTGTGGTCAGGGAAAGCTTTTCTTTGGCTCGAGGCATACATCATATTTATCTAGACATAAATCTAAGCAAGCTGAGGGGAAGATTGACTGGAGAGTCCATTTTCTACCTTTTCTTGATGGGAATACTTATTCTCCTTGCTCTGCCAAACTCCTGCAGTGTTAGAGAGCAGGATTGTTAAGGTCGGAAGAAGCTTCCTGAGAGTTATGAGAGATAAGAGTAAGAATTCAGTCTTCAGTGGTTTAAGGGAATTTTTTTTTATTTTCACCAGTTAAAAGTATGATGTAGTGGCTCATTCCTTTATGTTTTAAACTTGCACAACATCACGCCAAGGAGGGCAGAAAGCTGGTGGTCAGGTGAGGAGTCCATCCCGTGGCCGGGCATCTGTTGTGACAACAACAGTGTCTACTGGGCAAGGCTGATTTCTTTCTGGAGGAATCAGTTTGAACTTGTCACAGAAACAGGGCTCTTCTGGCTGCCTGCGTTCTGCTTAATAATCATACTGGGCTATTTTTAACAAGATTTAATTCACTGCGCGGGGAGCTGGTAGGGGGTAAATCGGTGGGGCACCCAAGAGCGGGGCTGCAGGTCAGGCAGTGCTTGCACTCTGCAAATTGCCAGGTTGTGAGAACGTTCCTTCTAGTTGGACCATGTGAGAGGGACCTTTTTCATACCCGTGCTTTGAAAAGCTGCCTGATTTGAGGTTATTTCCACTATCAATGAGTTGGTTTTGGTTTTTTTTACAGCTCCAGCTTTGGGCCGTGTTTTCTGCACATCCTCTATACATATTGAGTGTTACTTCAAGTGTTGACAAACATATTGATTGAATTTTCAGTTCTTATCCTTCATTTTCTTAAGCAGTTTCCAACCTCTACGGAAAAAAGCCCCTCCTTTTCCAAATGTAGTTTCCGTATTTTCTCAGCCCTGAATAAGGGGTAATGTTAGGATAAAAAGGGGGGGATTATGCAAAACAAGTGCAGCCGCTTGAAATCCCCGTGTTGCGAGGGTTTGCTTGGTTTGTTTTGAAAGCCAGTCCAATCAAATTAAAAGCAGACAAAACTAAATTTGGTTCAAAGTTGGCTCACCTCAGATTTCAGCAGGAGCTGTGAAAGCCAAGTTTAAATTGGGACAGGAAGGGAGGGAATGTGGTCAATAGCCTTAAAGTTGAGCATTTTAAATAGGAAATCTGTTTATGCCTCCAATAGCACTTGCTGTTCTGATTTGTTTAGAAAAGCTAAAACAATTCAGAGCAGTGGAGTTGCTTGGGGCTTTTCTGGCTTGGATTGAGCTAAACTTTGTCAGAAATTGAAGCTCATCTCCAAGCTCGGAGTCATCCAGTTAAGTGGTGTAAATGATTCCGATCGTGACTTAAAGCACCATCTCGCCATGACTTCCTTCACTTTTTCCTCGTTTTCCAGTATTGAGCAAAGCAGGAATATCTCCTAGTCGTAAGAATACATTGTATAACTTATCCCATATGGTTTTCTAAGAGAAGTTCGGATCTGATCATAAATATTAAAGTGCTGTTTCAAGGCAATGTTAATGTGTAGAATATAAGATTGTAAATAGTAAAGGGTCACGAGAGGGTTTTTTTGGAGGAAATATATTGACACTGCTCACTGCTGACACGCGGCAGGGTTAGTTTGGCTTCGTTCTATAGGAGAAATAGAAGAATAAGAGCTCAATCAGATGAAAACTAAGGAGAATATAATAGCTAGATGAAGGTTTTTCTATGGGATGAACAAAATCTGCATGAAATGCTCTGTACGCGGGTTCTTTGCATTATTTATCGTATTTCTTCTCATTCTTTAGCTTAACCTGCTTCTCCTTCCCTTGTTCTTGTTTCTCTTCTCCCCTGGCCCCCACTCCAAAATGCCAAGGTTTTGAGCCGGGCAGGTCTCACAGCAGTCTGCTGAACATTGAATCACTACTGACTTCAAGCCTCGTCTTTGCTGATTCACTAACGCTCCTAGCTGGGTCGTTCGTTGTGTTTCTGGATGTACAATGCCTGTAATTTGTGCAATACACCGTGTTGATGCAATTCCTGCAAATAGCGGGGATGAGGATTCTATTCAGACGACTGCATTAGAAGTTCAGGGGCTGCTGATGTGGAAGAAAATAACCACATCCTTTTCCCAAAGAGCAAAATTCTGAATCTGGCGGAAAGAATCACATGCATATGCAACTGGAGCTGATACGGTCCTTCATTTACTTCATACCAGCTTGTCATTCGTACATCTACTACATGTGTGATGCTCGCAATCCAAATCAGATCTTGCATCTTCGGGTTCAGTTTGGAAATTACTGGTTAGAATGTTTTAGATACCTTTAACATAATCGTAGAGAAATCTTAAGACTCGGCACCTCTTTCAAATCTGGCAGCTGTAACGCGAAGATGTGCTACGTGCTAGGAGGCATAGCCCAGAATTTGCAGGCCAGATGTGGTGTGTTCAGAGGATTCGTGATCGTAGTTCATGGTCTTCCAGAGTGGTGAGTTTTATAAAATTTAGTGAGAAACATGTGAGACTTGCTCTGCAGAGAAGGACCAGGAAGTCCTGGTAGATGACAAGTTCACCATCAGCCCTCCTGGCCATGAAGGCCGGTGGTCTCCTGGGCTGCATTAAGAAGAGTGGCCGACAGGGCGAGGAGGTTCTCCTCCCCATCTGCTCAGCCCTAGTGAGGCCACCTCTGGAGTACTGGGTCTAGTTCTGGGCTCCCCAGTTCAGGAGATACAAGGAACTACTGATTTACCAGAGCATTCTGTGGAAGAAGATACTTTATATCCTATACCTTATCAAAGATGCTGTCTTATAACTGCAGTATCTTCAATACAAAGAGTATGATTTGCTGGAGAAAAACATACAATTTGAGACTGTTGTGTAGCATCGCATCCATCTGACCAGGAGGAGAAAATTCTTTGCTGTGAGGGTGTCTGAGCCTGGCCCAGGCTGCCCAGAGAGGTTGTGGAGTCTCCTTCTCTGCAGAGATTCCAAAGGTGCCTGGACGCGATCCTGGGCCCCCTGCTCTGGGTGAGCTGCTGGAGCAGGGGGGTTGGAGGAGATGATCTCCACTGGTCCCTTTAACCCCCACCATTCTGTGAGACACGTACATGTGCCATCTGTGCTCTGTCCCTAGTAAGTGCTGGCAGCAGCCTGGACATCTGTGTGGGAATGCTGCAGCCAGCCTCCAGCTCCTCCGAATGGTGCCGGGAACAACGGGAGCAAGTTGGCAGAGCTGGGATTGTGATGTGCTGCAGATCATGGGCGTGCTCTGAACAAAGATGTGATTTCATAAATGTCTGTCAGCAGCGAAGGGGAGGTGATGGTGGCTTGTGGGCTTAGTGACACGCTAGTGAAAAGTGTGTTGTTAGTGGCATAAGAGTGAAAACTTGTGGAACTGGGCAGGTATTTCATTCTGCGGGGAAGAACACGGTGTGTGTTCGACAGCATTAAGATTCGTACTCCCTGAATACCAGGATTTTCTTCAGGTTCGCCCTAGGTCACGAAACAAACTTTGGTCAGGGAAGAGGTTAAAACGACACGAAGGGTCAAGGCTTTTCTGAAGAAAAGCCACATCCCTTCTACTCCCTGTCCCCACCACAGCCACCAGCCCTGCTCTCGCCCTGGTTTTACCAGGAACAAAGAGGATGACTCTCCCATCTGGGGAGCGGGGAGATTGTCTTACAGGAACTTAAAAGGAAGCTTCGAGGAAAG
This sequence comes from Eurystomus gularis, assembly GCA_013400335.1. Classification (NCBI taxonomy): domain Eukaryota; kingdom Metazoa; phylum Chordata; class Aves; order Coraciiformes; family Coraciidae; genus Eurystomus; species Eurystomus gularis. The sequence continues at coordinate 147,189 of VZZY01017010.1, read as the reverse complement.
GGTTACTGCGATCCTGCGTTCGAGAGAAGGGAGCGTGGAGCTGACAAGCAATTCCTCCCACTGATTTCCCTCTTCTGTCAAATACCTATATTATTGTCTTTGTTATCTGGATTTGGTGCATCTGGATCAGGATCTTCTCTCTTCTCCTTTCTTCCCTCCACCTGCGCTCAGTGTTACTGCTGCTGAGCATCACCCTTTTATTCCCATCATTTTCCCCTATAGCTTCAATCCCCTTTTCTTATTAGCTCTTTTCTTGTCTTTCATCTTCTGAGCCCTGCAAGCAGGCAGTCACGTCTGCACATTCTTTTCAAAAGTAGTTTGATTCTTCACAATTTTGTTCTACCCCGCTAATATTTCTTAAAATAGAAGTCCACAAAGGCCAATTGTAGCATATTTCTTACCATTATTCAGGTTTCTGGCGGTCGTGTTACACGAAGTGGTGCCGGTGCAGCACGGTTCAGATGCAGTGCTGAGTCTGCCTCTTCTATCCGCTCTGCTCAGGCGAAAACTAGACGTTCACTTGAATATATCGTTGTGGCAGATGCACCATCTCCTGAGTATAAAGCGTGTGCCTGGGCTAACGCTTGGACTCTGAATCTTGTTTTCTTTCTGCTTTTTGGACTGTACAGTGAGCGCCGCACTCTTAGCTACAGAGGAAAGTGTTGGGACAGGGAACGTTGTCACAGCCTGAGCCACGGCTCGATCTGTCGCCTTCATATTGCAGGAGAAGAATGTAGAAGAGTTACATTTGGGAGGGGAAAGAAGTTGTTAACTGTATTGCAGGATTACATATGCATTTAATTAGAGATGCTCAAGTTAGGAACATCAGTATTACCAGCTTCCTCTCCCTCCTTCCACCCCGCTGCCAAATAAATGGGCTAAATTTTGGGGCAATCTAAAAAAGCCCATGTATTTTGTTTTCACAGAATCCCCTAGATTGGAAAGACCTTCAAGATCATGGAGTCCAATCATTAACCTAACTCTAACACATCCTCGACTAAACCATATCCCCAAGCACCACATCTACATGATCGCTCCGGGGATGGTGACTCCACCACTGCCTTGGGCAGCCCATTCCAATGCCTAATAACCCTTTCAGTAAAGAAATTCTTCCTTATATCCAATCTAAACTTCCCCTGGCACAACTTGAGGTCATGTCCTCTTGTCCTATCAGTTGTTACTTGGTTAACAAACCAACCTCCACCTCTCTCCAACCTCCTTTCAGGGAGTTGAGAAGGTCTCCCCTGAGCCTCCTTTTCTCCAGGCTGAACAACCCCGGGTCCCTCAGCCACTCCTCAGAAGACTTGTGCTCTAGACCCTTCCCCAGCTTTGTTGCCCTTCTCTGGCCACGCTCCAGCCCCTCGATGTCCTTCTTGGAGTGAGGGGCCCAAAACTGACCCCAGTTTTGTTTGCTGATCTATTGGCAGAGTGCCCTTTTACGTAGAAGGGTGTTATCTGTTTATGTGTCACAGTAGAAATTTGAGTTTGCAGACGTACTGAGCAGGCACTTTGTCATGTTGGGAGCTTGGCAGCGGCTAAGTGCGTCAAAACATTCTTAGTTCTAACCAAGAACAATCTCCAAAGGGTGTAGCAGACTTGGTCACAATTTTGTTCTTTCTGGTCAAGCAATTCACGTATAAAACTTAGGATTCATAAAAATCCGTCATAAACCCAGGCAGGGCCCAGCACGGCTTGCTTGGGTGAGCTCGTCTGCTGCTCTGGAGGAGGTAAGGACTCATCTTGGCAGCACGGGTTCTGCAGAGGGAAATAACGTCTCGCTCATCTTCTGGATTTATTTGAATGTGTTTGGAGAGCAGTGGGGCAAAGAGTCATCAGGCAATTTCTTCTCGTTCAAAAGGTCGTTCACAAGTTTTATCAGAGGTGTCAACTAAAGAACTGAAATAGTCATGGGGAGAGTGGCAGAGTATTCTCATGATACTAATGTTTTCTCTGTTTCTCTCTTTTAACCGTGGATTTACAAGGAAGTTTTTGTCTTTATGTACCTGTAGCTAACAAAGGAGATGTTTTGGCTACTCAAGAAGAGGCTGAGGAGCTTGGAAAGGGACTAAGCTAGGGGAATGAGCTGGGAGATTCCTGCATTTATGTCATCAGAAAGCCTATAATTTTGGCACAGTTACAGGAAATAGGGATTTCTTTTTTGCTTTTGAGACATGTAGAGGTATACTTGCATTTTAAAAAAGTACTAAATATCTTTTTGAAATTTCCAAAAGCACTTCAGATACCTGTGGTGGAATTTTAAGCTCTCCTCGCAAGAACTCCTTTTGTTTTTTACAGCTGTTTGTAGGTTTGCTTTGGGCAGATCTCAGACTTGTCCATTGCGATCTTAATTTGAACAATTTTAACATTGACAGCGTGGCAAAGAGCATTTCAGCTGCTCTGTCACAGTCATCTTCTCATTGCTGCTTGTCCTCGGTCAGCATCTCGCTTGCAGCACTTCTTCCGCAGTTAATGCACTTCTGAGACCTGGCCAGCGCGTATTCCTTCAGGTCTTGATGTGTTACGTTAAGCCTCCTTCCATCTCACCGTTATCTCCCTTACCTACTTCTCTTATCTACCAGAGCTTTTTTGGAATTAAAGTTTTGCTTAGAATACTTGATTAACAACTGCCTTCATACCTGTGCTCTTGAGCTGGAGCTGAAACAAAGCATCAGTAACTGAATCAGAGCCGCCTCTTAAAATGTCAGTAGTTTAAAATTCCACACATACACACCCATAGATGTAGAGGGAAAATGTGGAGCCTTCCTTTGATGTCAGTACTAGAGATTCTAGAGGTGGTATTTGTAGAGACTATTTTGGGAGAGGGGATCAAAGGAATGTGGAAATTAAATATTAATGAGATCAGGAGGTATCTAGAAGAAGTTCTGCCACCTCCACCCGCAGTGGTTGTCAGGTGTTCTTTAGAGATCAAGAAGAAATCTGGTTGCTGATGAATTATTTCATTTTGGAAAATTATGAAAGCCTGGTGGATTGTAATGTTGGTTGTCTCCTTATGACCTAATTTACCTTTCCTCGTTTCCAGTTCAGCTCTTAGTGAGAACTGGGCAATTTCCTAAGTGCTGCAAATACAGATTCAAAAGAAGTTTGCAGGTGGGCTAGTTTGGTGGTTAAAAGAGAGAGGCGAGAGAGATGTGCTTCATATCTACATGTCAATAAGTCCACGTTTATATTAACTTGTCTTCCTCAGGTCTGTGTGACCTTCTTCATATGCTGCCTTAAGTCAGCTCTGGCCCATCAGTTCTTTCCCCCTCTGCAATCTCCTGCTTTTAGATGTCCTGTTGTTGGGGAGGATGTCACCTGGAGCAGTGGATCCCAACACTGCCCGAGAAAATTACCATGTTTGTTCATGTTGGAGCATTTGGGCTTTTTTAGTTAGAGAAAAACTTAGAATCATAGAATGTGAGGGGTTGGAAGGGACCTCTAGAGATCATCGAGTCCAACCCCCCTGCCAAGCAGGACCAGAGAATCTAGGGCAGGTTACACAGGAACCATCCAGACGGGTCTTAAAAGTCTCCAGAGAAGGAGACTCCACAAGCTCTCTGGGGAGCCTGTTCCAGTGCTCTGTCACCCTCACAGTCAAGAAGTTCCTCCTCATGTTGAGGAACTTCATGTTGTGGAACTTCTTTGCAGAAAGAAAGAGGAGCTGACTAAATTCAAAACAAATAAATGAACCATGTTTACCTGCTTTAAGTGAAGTCCGTACCTACCTCTCATCACCCAGTTTGCCGGCTCACTGGCATTGTTGGAGCTTCAGGTGATGCTGGAAGTAAAGGATGAACCCTAAAATGTGCAGCATGTTAGTAGGAACATTTTGATGACAGGTGCACTGGGCAGAAAACTGTGAGAGGTGGATGAGTTGTTGTTGGGGTCAGAGGACTTCTGTGGAAAGCAGGAGAAACTGGAAATGGAGAAATAGCAGCAGGGGGTTGGTGGGAAGTAACCTCCTTAGATGTGCGTATGTGGCTGCCGTGGTGGCACAATAAGGGTAACGGGGACACTCAGGATTTCTGTGGTGCTGTAAGGAATGTATGGTTAGGTAGAGAACTGATCACTTCCACAAGTTCAAGCATGCTGACATTTAGTGGGTGAGGTCTCTATTCATGGAGGTCATTGTCTTAAGGTTAAATACCTTGGTGTATTCACACCAGACCTTCAGCTGCCATCACTGTTTTATCTAGATGACCATGCTAAACTAGAATGAACTAAATGTTCAGCATCAAGTGCTCCAAAGTCTTGTAGTTTCTGAAGTAGGCTGTTGAGTTCTTCCTCCCAGTGTGATGTTCTGCATGCACTGTGAAAGCCTCCTTGGCTGAAGATAGTTTGAATGGGTAAATACAGCTCCAAGATGATCAGTTACAACCATGACACTCTTCAGTGTTGCATTCTTCAACCTTTTAGCACGTTTGGCATCCACCTTGCACTAGGACGTGGTGGCCAAATCCCCAGAACTCTTTATTATTTTTCCCTTTCATTTGGGCAGACAGCTTAGGGAGCAGCTGGTGCGGAAACTGTCCTTTTTTTGCATTTGAGAACCCACAGTGGACATCACTAATTGCTTATTGGCACCTTAGAGCAGTGATTTGCTGCTCTCCCATTCCTTGCATGATGTTCAGCTTTGCTGTTATAACTGAAGAAGTTGCTTTTGAACAGGGGAAAATTAAACAAGAAAACAAAAACATTGCAGGCAACTTGACCCCAATTTTTTTAAATGTGATTTACTGCTTGAAGCCCCTTCCATGTGTTCTGCAGAAACCAGCGCTGCTGGGAATGGTGATGCCCATCTTCCAGCTGGAACAGGCCACACGTCCACAAGTGACTGTGGAAGAGTCTCATGCATTGTAATCCCTTCCCATCAAATGACCACACGTGTCTTCTGTGGCCAAAATGCAGACTCCTGCATCTCATACTGGATATGCTCTTGATCCTGTGGAGGAAACGTGTGTAACAGCTTGAGGTCCTTTAACTGAAACGTGCCAAACATACGTCAGGTGAAAGTTTTTGGACCCATAATGCTGGAGGAGTGGAGGAAGAAGGGAGAGTACTGCATGGAGGGGGTGACTGGAGCAGGTCCTCCCTGGTTCACTCCTTGCTCCCATGTATGGGAAGAGTAGGGAGGGCTTCAAGGCTGATGCCTTCTGATGTCTTAAACCTGACTTTACAGGAGATGCCTTTGCTGTGCTTTGCCTGTGATTCAACAGCCATACTTGTAGATGATCCAAGGGCTTGAACACCTTTCCTGTGGGGACGGGCTGAGAGAGTTGGGGTTGTTCAGCCTGGAGGTCTGAGGAGACCTTATTTCAGCCTTCCAGTATCTGAAGGGGGCCTACAGGAAAGCTGGGGAGGGACTTTTACAAGGGCTTGTAGTGACAGGACAAGAGGTGATGGCTTTAAACTGGAAGAGGGGAGATTTAGATTAGAAATTAGGAAGAAGTTCTTCAATCTGAGGATGGAGACACTGGCAGAGGTTGCCCAGGGAGTTGTGGATGCTCCATCCCTGGAGGTGTTCAAGGTCAGGCTGGACAGGGCTTTGAGCAACCTGGTCTAGTGGGAGGTGTCCCTGCCATGGCAGGGGCGTTGGAGCGAGATGCTTTAAGGTCTCTTCCCACCCAAACCATTCAATGTTTCTATGATGAGTATGGCTTCACCGCAGGCTTTAGGACAGCTTTAGAGGTGCCTGATGTTATCCTAGTCTGAAGGTCCCTCTTGTTTTTTATCAGGCGCAGTGCTTTGAAAGATCGATACATTCTGTTTTACATAGTTGTTGATGCCATTTTGGCAGCAGCTTGTTGTGCTTTGGAGTCTTTTGTCTTCTTTTTCCTGCTGTTCTGGGGCTTGAAGCTGTAAAGAATGACACCGCTAGTGATCTGCAATAAAATTCAGGTCTTTCTTTCCTTCTTTAGAGAAATGAATTATAAATGTCCTTGTTGCCAAGCACTTGATAACTATATAAGTGGGAGAACCTCTCAGTGACAGACCTTAATAGCAGAATTAATGATGTTTAAACTTAAGTCTGTTTGTGGAGACTTCATTATCTTCTCAGCTGGGAAAGCGAGGGGGGAACAGGCTCTCCAGAGACAGGCGTTGTGCTCTGGGGCACCCCGGGAGACCAGCACCCAGCTACGTCCCTCTAGCACTGCTTTCTCGTGATGGAACCACTGTCGTTTCTTTCAGGGGTTACATACGTTATGGGTTCCTTTCACCTTTTAGTTTGCCTGAGCTGGGTATTTTTGCTGTTTCAAAGTCTACGTGTGTGTGTTAATGCTCCCCAAAAGTGTTTATGTGTGTCCATACGTACACCCTTCATTTTTTCAGCTTTCGGTAAGGCGTTGTCGTGAGTGAAGATCAAACACGTGAGCTGCTTTCACCCAGTGATGAGTCCTTAGGTAGTCCTCTTTAGGGTTTGCTTTTGTTGTGTTTGTGATTTCAAACCGTCTTCTTCCTAAACACTGCAGCGTGGCTGGCTTGGAAGCGTACTAACCATGATGAAGGGTAGTCCCTGTATTAAACTCCTTAATCTCCCACAGCAAACTTTTCCCATTTTCCTAGGACAAGAGGATCTTACTACAATCACAAGGGTGGAATCCAGCACGGTTACAGTGCTGGATTTTATTTGCAGAAGAGCCCCCTTTTAATGAGAGTGAATTCCTAGTGCTAAGAGCCAAAAATCATGGTTTACTGTTTATTTTCTACTATTTGGCATGTCCTCAGACATTTGTTTGTTGTGCTGGATCATCACGGGGTCTGTTAGATCATCTAATTGAAAAAAAAAGGGAGTTTGTTGTCCTGGAACGTCTCCAGGAGTTGTTTGTTCCCCAGCCAAGTCCCTCCTATGCTCTGACTCTGAGGTCATCTCCATAAGTCACATTTATTATGTTGAGTTTATTTCCCTGTTGCACAGTTGGATTCTAAAAATTTTCAAGGAAATACATGGCATAAAGTGTATTTTCAAAGTAACAACGTAAATATATCTTTAAGGTTAGTCACCTGGCCTTCAGCCTTAGGTTGAAGGTTACTCATTCTGTGCTCCAACAGAAGCACCCTGATTATCGTGGCTTGTGATAATTACGTCTGCTTCTAAGGTACAGATAAGGGACTGAACAACAGGGAAAGTTTCTTAAATGCATATATATTTCTGCTTGTGGAAAAAAAAATCAGCGTGCTTTGCTTCTCATCTTTTCACATGTGATTTTTCAGGAACAGTAGGTATCTGGCAACGTGCTCTGCCCGATACCGTCAGGCTCGCACCGTAAACTTTTGTTGCCGTTCAGAATGTCCCAAGCTCTTCCTACAGCAGCATTGATCGAGTTTTTCTCGAAAAGTGTATTTGAGGGCAGGGCATGTCTGTTTTTCTTCTATTCAAGATCATGCAAAAACTAATCTGCCTCTTAAAGGTGCACTGGGAAACAGAGTTGCTCTTTAGGATTTTATATACTGGTCTGTGAACATTGTTTTTTCAGGAAACAGAAGTCTCACTGCCTCTTTGGGCTGAGGGAGATTGTTATGCCCCGTAAGTCAAGAAGGAGGGTTTCTAAGGGCTAGTTCCTGTCGTTAGGTAATCGTGTATTCCTCACGGTCTTCTGAAACACGTATCACCGTGTCAAAAAGGAAAGCAGGCTGCTGCTGACAGCTCTTATCTTCTGAGCGTGAAAATGGGGAGGGAGGGGGTTTTAGAGTTTGCATTGCTCTTTTATGATGGTTACGAGTTCTTGTACAACCGTGTGAAGTCATCTGTACAATTTCCTGCAAAACCGATGCTGCTGGCGTCGATTGTCGCCGTGGGGGGCAGGTATTGAAGAGACCCCAAGTAAGAAAGTAGGAAGAGCAGAGGATTTTTTTTTTTTTTCTGAAAGAAATTTATCAAAGAGGGCTTTTATAAGAATTAGAGAGTGTAATATTTTCTAAAATAATAGGTCAGTCTTGACAATTGGACTCGGAAAGCCAGTAGAGGAGATCAGGGCGCAGAAAGAAGAGGGAGGTGGCATTGCTTAGTGCGCTTACTTCCTATGCTAAAGATAGCTAGCTCGATAAAAATGTCAGTGGTATTACAGAGTAATTGTAGACCAGGATGTGTTCACTTTGCTCCAGCTGCTTGACCTTGCCTCGCTGTTGACTGCAACGCAACAAGCCCTGGAGTGATCAGCACTTTCTCTGTGGAAAGTTAGATGAATGGCTGCTGGTGTCTTTATAGATTTGGGGGGCTGTTGTACTGAGCCCTGTTTGCTGCAGATTTTTCAAGCTCAAAGCAAAGCTGCTTTGTGTGCCCAGCTCTGCCGTGCCTCTCGGAACACGGGACTGCTCACGCTGGAATAATTTATATTTGGGTGGTCCAGCCCCTCAGGAGCTAAGGATTAAAACTGGAGTGCAGCTGCTGTTCCAGCAAGCAGCCCAGTGAGGGAACACCTTCTCCGTGCAGCTCATCTAATCACCAGGCTGTCATTTTACAGCATAACCAGTCTTGCTAATCTTACGCTGGCTTTGAGTAGCTCGGACCTACATTACCTGGCATTTTTCTGTAGAAAATAGAGATTGTTCTTTTTGTGCCATCCTCTTTCCCCCAAAAATGGAGTATCAAAGAGTGAGGTCCATCTTGTGTACTGATACTGCATGACAAGGTGATAATTACCACAAAGGTGATTGCAGGTGGATTCCAATAACTTAAATATATTAACAGATACTGTGAACGTCTTAATTTCATGTTGGAAAGTGGTTCTTTGCATGTTACCATAGGTCTGGGCGCTCTTAAAGGTCCATCTATCTTCCTTGCAGGATTTTTGAGAACGTGTGTATCCGCTCCATAAGCAGGTCAGGATGCAGATAACTTTTAATACAACAAGTTGTGGAAGTTGGGATCAACAGCGAAGAAGATCTCAAAAAGTAGCTGGGAAAATAAAAGTAATAAAAATGCAAAACAAAATAGGATAGAGCTGCAGAATGGCAGCTTGGCTCTTGGCACAAGAAAAATGTATTTGGTCACAGAGAAAGCAAAAATTGCCCCAGAATTGGAAGTGGGACCTATGACATGCACAGGCAGTTAAGAAACTTGTGCTAGTAAAACAGATGTACTGAGGGATTACTCACTGAAAAGTAAAATTTTGCTTCCATCAAGACAAATGGAATTTCTGTGGAAGCAGTATAAGAAAGAAACCTGTAGAACAAGTCTCTGGCTTGAGTTGGTGCCAGAGACCAGAAGAGACGTTGTGGACTATGAATTAATCTACAGATAATGCCAGTGGAATGTCTTAATTTCCAGGTTACCTTTCCAGGTCAGTCCAGAGAACGCGTTTAGTTTAGCTGTCTGATGAAGTAGAACTTTCAAAGGCTCAGTTTGGTTGGAGGCTGTAGCAAGGTGGGGGTTGGTCTCTTCTCACAAGTAACAGGACAAGGGGAAATGGCCTCAAGTTGCACCAGGGAAGGTTTGGGTTGAGTATTAGGAACAATTTCTTCCCCTAAAGGGTTGTCCAGGCCTGGCCCAGGCTGCCCAGGGCAGTGGTGGAGTCCCCATCCCAGAAGGGGTTTCAAAGCCATGGAGATGTGGTGCTGAGAGTAGTGGACTTGGCAGTGCTGGATTAACGGTTGGACTCGATGATCTTAAAAGGCCAAGAAAAATGATTCTTTGATTCTATTGGTGGGGTTTTCTTTAGGGCGAGGAGGTGAAGGGATTGATGAGAAGAAAGAATAATCCTAAAATTATCGGAAACGGAGCCATGAGAGGTAAATTCATACGAAAGACAGAAAATTCTTGCTAAGCATCGCTGAAATTGGAGTCGTTTCATGAGATGCAGGGATGTGAGTTGCTTCCCCGGAGTGCATTTCTCATTACCTGAGGTCATTGGATGGCTTATTGACCAAACTGAACAGCACTGTATTGAAAGAATTATTCCTTTTTCAGCGAAGAAAACCATTAGAATGTATTAACATTAACTTCTTTTTCTATGGAAAGGATTCCTTAATACCACAAAAAATGATTGATCGTGAGCAGAGGTGCTCAGCTGCGTGCAAAAGCTCTTTCAGTTGCTGGTGACCAAGTTGAACTTGCTGCTGAGCAGCTCTGCACCTTTTCTTTCCCCGTCATTACCACATCCCTGCGAATCCCCTGGTTGTGGCTCGCTGCCACGCGGTGCCGTTCCGCAGCTGTATCTCCCCCTAGTAACCTTTATTTCCCTTTCACAGCGATTTCTGATCACTGATTATTAGATCTTTAGATGAACTCGCCTCGAATCCATTTATAGTCCGTGAAGAGAAATAGGCATTTCAAGGGAGGAATTGATGAGATAATAATACAGCAGTTCTTCTAATTCTTAGATCTTCCACATCTGTGTTTGAATGAGAGACATCGCGCCCCATGTTTGATTTATTATATTAGCTTGACATCTGGGAAGAAGCTGGGCTGGAGAAATCAGCGTTTAGCCAGATGAATTGCATTGCAAGATTCAGTCCTTGTCACTGCAGTTGGTTAAAATTGTTATTGGTTATAGAGCTCTGCATAACGCGTATGATTTTAACTCTTGGTGGACATAACATCATGTCTTTACTACGCGCAATAAAGCAGATTTTCTGGGTGGCCGGTATCAGAGGTTTCTCTTCTTACCGTTGATATGATAACAATGATGTTCAAAAAATGTTCGACCTCCGAAATGTTCAAGTGAGCAGATTCCAAGCATCAGCTTGGAATATGTAATAATAATATTTAATTCTGATGTCAGGGTTTTCATGTGCCAAGTAAACAAATAAAATCTAATTAAAAAAACACCACGGCATACATTTGGAATAGAGCAAGCTGAAAAAAGTACTGTACATTATTTTTGGCGTGATATATAGGTAATATAGCATGGTTTTGCTTACCTTATGAGTAATCCAAATACTTCCAGAGTGTTGGTCAGTGTAAAGAAGGACTTTCTAAGTTGTCATCGTGGTTTCGATAACAAACAATTAGAGCAGTCATCTGCTAAGATTTGGTTCTTAAAATCTGATAGTGTCATTCAAAACCAAACAAATTCAAAATACGATAATTCAAACCCAGAAAAGTCCCTTTTTTAATGGGTATGTAGCATCCTTATTTTTATGTCTGTCAATATTCTGAATTTCTGAAATGCAGCCCATCCACGCAGTATGTTCCCAAAAGGCACAGAAAAGAAGGATTGCTACACGCTCAAGAGGCTCATGGCAACAACATGCCACGAATGTAAACACCAGCATGTCGTATGCTACCACTAATTCCGATTTCCATAGGCAATTGAAACTCCTGACAGTCCGCGGGAAGGGAAGCACAGGATTTGGCAGTATTGGAAGTATTTTGCCACAGCATCGGGTTTTTTTGCGTTCGTCTTTGGCTGCGTGCTCTGTACGGATTACAGAAAACAGCCACCGGCTCTTGCTATAAATCACATCAAATTTTGGAGACAACATATGGAAAGTAACCAAGTTAAACTTGAGAATCCAGGCACGTGACTGAGTGGCATCTTTTTCTCTTTTCTACTCACCTTCTTGCAGGGCATACAGAGAAATAATCTGGCCGTTCAGAGAGCTGTAAATAGCAGAGAAGGTGAGTGGGGCTGGGGAAGCCGTATGGTAAAGGCATGAAGGGAGCCTGAGGAGATTCACAGATTAGCGGGGAGGCTATTGTTCGCTGACACAATAGAAGGAACAGGCTCTGGAAGGTGTGTGGACGTCTGCCATCTTCTGCCTCCTTTCCCTCCGCCAAACGGGACTTCCACGGCAGAAACAGCAGCTCGCTGTGATGAGGTGGAAGCATGAGGAAAGGGACCTCTCCATCCCTGGGTCCCCTCTGTCCCCGCAGATGTTGTGTTGCTCTCTGAGCTGGACCGGTCTGAGGATTGCTCTTGTTCTCTGCAGTTGTGCTCTTGCAGAGCTGGGCTCTTCTGGTGGCTCAAAAGTCATTTTTCCTGTTGCATTTACACATTGCATCTCAGGACAGAATTATTAAATTAGGTGAAATGGTTCCGATTATATGATATTAGTGATAGGACAAGAAGAAACGACCTCAAGTTTTGATGGGAGAGGTTTAGGTTGGACATGAGGAAAAACTTTTTCACAGAAGGGGTTGATCGAGCCCTTGAACAGGCTGCCCAGGGCAGTGGTGGAGTCCCCATCCCTGGAGGGGGTTCAAAGCTGTGGAGATGTGGTGCTGAGGGACATGGTTTAGTGGTGACCTGGCAGTGCTGGGTTAACGGCTGGACTTGATGATCCTAAAGTTCTTTTCCAATCAAAGCAATTCTGTGGTCCTCTATTAAATACTTTAGGCATGGGAAAACTGTCTGGTACTTTTTGAGAAAGCAGCATTAAGCCTCTGATTTCTGTCATGTAAAACCAGCGGCTCTGACCTGTGGTTCTGGAGAAAATATTTCCTCAGCAGCCCTTTCGGAGCACTTGCTGTGGTGGAAAGCTGCAGCCCTTGTGCTCAGGATGAGAGCACGAGCCACAGCATCATTACGAGCAACCACAGGGATCCGTGCCCTGATACCTCTCACTCCTAGTCTCCTTCTCTGATACCAGCTGTCCTTTCTTACCATCTTCATCCCTCTTCTCTGAATCTCTGCCAGCTTGCGAGCATTTCTCAAGTGCAGGTGAGCAATATTGATCATGGTTTCCGTGAATTCTACCAGTATAACGTTCATGCTCTTCTCTCTGAGGAATACCTGACGATACGTTCTGGATCTCCACTTGTTGGGCATCTGGGGGCTTTTCCTTTTGTTTTGCTTTGTTTTCATGGTCACTCTTGACGGCTCATGGTCATTCTGAAGTCAAATATATGCAGAAGTTGAGTCTTCAAAGGGGAGCACTCTGTGAGGGTATAGACACGCAGAGGAGCCGCATCTGAGATGCGCAAGCAACTCATGCTTGGGCATTTCCTTTTTTTTTTTCATCGTTTGCTTTTCCAGCCTCAGTGAAGTTATGTCAAAACGAATGACATGGAGTAAACCTCTATCACGTCTTCCACGCCTTTTACAGATGTAACTCCTGAAGCTTCCTGAGCGTACAGCTGTGCCTTGCCAAACGCACCACGAATTGCTGTAGGGACCACAAGCACTTGGATGGCACAGAGAAGTTTTAACCCAGCTTCATGTAGGTCATTCGGACAGAGCACCCTTGGGCACGTTCTTCCAAGCTCTCTTCTTTGTGTGCTATCTAACGCTGGTTTATGTTTCTGGTAGATGTTTTGCGGGGCTAACCTATTAACAGCTGGTTTTCTCTACACGAGCAGGCAGCATCCTGAGCCGTCGAAAGGTTAAGAACGGATTTGTCAATGCAAATCGATAGTCATCACTGTTTATTTAAATCAAGTGATCTCAGTCAGTGTCCATGTCAAAGAACGATGTAGAGGAATACCGTAGTCATCATGTATCTCGTGATCCCTTCGTGGCAGATTAGGATCGTTATCTTTATTAGTGGTAGCAGTTGTGGTGACAGTGTTGCTGACAGGTTAAGCCGTTTCTTACGACAATAGCTTTTGTGCTCTTGCACCAGGATCAGAAAGGCAGTTCCTGAAGATTTGCATAGCGTGAAGAACAGGCTGCAAAGACAGGGGAGCACAATCCCGTCATTGTGCGCGGCCATGTGGGTGGCAGATCCGAGCAGGCAGAGCTGGTGCTGGGGTGGGTTTAAAGGCCTTTCCGTGGTTCAGGATTAGGAGGCAAACAGGTTGGCGAGGTGAGTGGTGGTGCAAGTTGACAGTCCAAGCAGCCGTGAGCTTTGTGAAACCCTCTCGGTGTTCTCCGGCGCGCGGTGCAGTGTCTGAGCAGGGGCGTTAGCCGAGGTCGCCGGGCTAGGCTGCTCCTGCGTGTGTTCTGTCACTAACCTCAGGCGTTAGCTAAGACATAAAATTTCAAGGAGGTTGCAAAGCACAAACCTAGAATGATCTTCCTTTAGAAAAAGAAAAAAAAAAACCCATTTATTTACTTGTAATTACGCAGGTTGGCATAGAAAGCTGAGACCGTTGTTAATCCAGCTGCAACTTTAAAACCATAATTTAGGAAGTTTTCTCACATTGTGCATTTTTATTTTAAAAACAAGCTGCTTCTTTCCCAAAGTATGTGAGAAAATAGATTCCTCAGCAACTTATGAAGTGACTTGTTCCAAACTGTCTGCAAGTTCTCTTGACTTTTCAAGCTTTTCTCCTTCTTCTACATGCACACAGCAATGTTTTTATCATCTCTCAGCCCAAGCTGGATGATCCTGTGAGATTTCATCCATGCTCTTGGTCCTTACAGTAAATTATACGAATGTTTGATTAAAAATTTAAATGTTTAATTTAGATGTCCCTGCCCAGTGCAGGGGGGTTGGACTAGACGACCTTTAAAGGTCCCTTCCCACCCAAACCGTTCTCTGATTCTGTGAAATACTTGCTCCGGAGAATCTAACCCATGTTATGCAAACGGCCCAGTGGGTGCTGGAAAAAACTTGGGCTTTTTAGTAAAACTAGGATCAGTAAAATCATATGGGTGTGAAATTCATTAACTTGTGCTATAAAGATTCCTCAGAAGAGAATTGTAGTTTTGAGACTTGAGTAGGTGAATAAGGGAATAGACGAAAAAGAGAATAAATAGACTTGGTTCAGCCATTTCCTGGGAAATACGTTTACAACTGGTTTTCTCCTCTCCTACAAAGGTTTGCAGATGGAACAGTCATCTTATATAAACAATCTGTCTGCTTAGTCGTCATATCTGGTGTTTTATCTGTCCAGAGAAATAAATAAATTCATGTCATGAAAGCACAGAAGTTTAATTGCAACCCGAACCTGGTTTTGGAAAGGAGCATGTGGGTCAGCAAGTCACATCTCTTCAATTATGAGCGAATAGGTGACAGCTCTTTAATCCAGAGGATCACGTGCTTTGCACGCGTGTACCACAAAAATACGTACAGGAAACGTAAGATCTACACCGCAAAAGGCCAAGCTGAACATGACTCCACAAGCATTTGTTAACAGCAGGTATCTAAGTTAAGAGAAGAGAGGTGGATGAGGAGAAAAGCACCCCGTGGTTGGTTCCTCGGTAAGTTTGGGTGTTTTACCTGGATTTGCTAATCCAGCCAAGCAAAAGCTGTATTTCTCCAATAATTATTGGTGTGAGAGTGTGTGAGGCTACACACATCTTGGCAACGCTCTTTCCTGAAGCCGGTTTTTACGGGTTACTCTTGTGCGTAGTTACACGTCGGGATCCTTAAACAGGGTTAGGAAACGGGATTTAACTTGCAATGAACTGAACAGTGTTTGCGGGGATGAGAACTGCATTAATTTGCACTCGCTGACTGCCATGTAGAATCCCTTGGTTCACGGTGAGGTAGTTGTGTGCAAGGATCGTGTTTATTTGTAAAAGTTTCGTCCTACATCCATTCAGCATCTCACAGAGTGGTTTTTCCCCAGTTTTTCATTCCTGTCTGAACAGGGAGATCGTGATAGTCAACCTGAGCACTTACTATTAAATGCCAAATTCTGCGTGACATACACAGCCTTTTATAAACTGACAGAAATTATTCGGCTTCACTGTTACAGCAGTTGGTCAGCACGTTGCAGAAAATCCAGGGCATGTCTGCTGGGTAGGTTTCCCCCCCTGTTTTTTAAAGTAGCATCTATAATTATAGCTGAGTTTCTTTATTAATTCACGTATAAATTGCGGGTGATATTAGTGTGTTTTCCCTGGCTTTACTGAAATCTATTTAATCTCAAGGACTCTCCCAAACAACTGATTAGAATTAATTTTCCGTTGCTTTAAAATGTGAATGTATTACTTTATTTATTTGATTTAAGAGGGCAGGGAGGGGGCGGGGTGTCCTTGGAGTGCCCAGCCGAGTGAAACTCCCCCTAAAGTGGGATACTGTCAGAAAAGTACCTCCTGTTTTGCTAATAATGTAACATATCCCATAACAGTCCCACAAATTCATCAAATGAGAGGTTGTCCTTTTGCTTACTGCAGAAGCATCCGTGTCACTTTGTTTAACAGTGTTATTTGACTGTAATACATAAGAATATTTAAACCACACGAGGTTTAAGCTGTTGTTTAAGAGTAAGTAGTTTAAACTACTTATTCTTTCAAACGTTATTAGGACCTTGCTGGATTTATGTTTGCCTCAGTCAGCAACTTCTGCCTCTGGTACCAACAGATGGATGTGTGTGTGGTGCTGCCGTGCAAGTCTCTCTCCATAGAAAAGGATTTCTTGTTGGAAAAAACAAGTTATTATCTTGGATATTGGAATTATCATACCAATAAGGATCTAAATGGAGAAACCCTGAGCTCACGGGGATGGCCAGAGCAGAAATTCCCCTTTCTCTCCACTTCCTTGCAGGACGTGGGTGAGGAATAACTAGCTTGGATAGGGAATAACTAGCTTGAATGAAAGAGGATTGTCCTCCTTCTTTAACACAATCATACTGCAAATCTGCTTTTCACCTGATGCTTTTCCACGCAGGCTTCTCAGGAGCATCTGGCTCCTTCTTGGAGCTAATCCTCCCCTTCAGAAATGCTGTCTCAGGGCAGAAGGCTGGCGTCATCCTTTCTGTGCGCTGCTGCCTGCAGGTTTTTTCCCTGGAAAACCTCTTTCCCTTCAGAGCCTATCGCCTTTAGTCCGCAGTCTTCTCCCCCATCACTTCACGTGCCTGCTCCCTTTCACTGCTTGCCTGCGCCGCGCAGAGATGGGGCGGGTTGTGGTTTGCCAGGCGAGGGGTAGGTTGTCCCGTCAGGTGAGTTACACGGTGACGGCTGCCAAGTAAAGGAGCACGGCATGGGAATGGGGACAGCAAACTGGGTCACGGAGCCGGGGAACTACTCAGAGCATCGCTGTGCCCCTCAGCATTGCCTGACCCTCTCCTGCATCGCTGAGCTTCTCCTTTATCCGCAGAGGTGAAGCCGATTCGGGCTCAGGTCCGCAGTCACGGTGGAGATGCACACCTTGCCCTCGCTGGCATCGCTCCCATCCCGCTTCTTAAAACAGAAGAGCTCCTCTCGAAATTCTTTTAATGACTTTTTTCAGGTCGTGGGTTTAAACAAAAGGATAAAGGTTAGATTTCTTCGCACGACGCTCCCTTCTTTGCGAAGCGTGTGCTGTGTAGTTTCTAGACCCTTAGTATTTTTAATACGGTCATAATTATTTTGGTTCCTGGTTCATGTATCTTAGAAAAATCCAAATGTAGCCTTGCAGGGAGTGTGTACTTTTGTGTTAATATTTGACGTCTACAGAGGGACAAACTTACCAAGAATTTATTACCAGAGAGAAAGAATTGTTTTTTCTTGAATACCTATGCAAATACCAATTAATTTTGATCTTTTCAGATCATGGTTTGACGATGAGGTGGAGTTAAACACATCGGTACTAGTGAGTTTATATATATATATATATCCTAATAGACAGCAATGGACAGCATGAAAAAGAGAGGTCAGTGAGGAGAAGCAGGGCAGGTCACCACAGTGTTACCCACCCTGTGCAGTGCCCGTCCTTAAGGACAGTGACAGCAGAGAGTCCAGAGACCCCTGTGAAAGCTGAGGCAGGAGGAATCTGTCTTCCAGTTGCTCAGTTCTCCCCTAAGTTTTTGCGTACATCTGTCTTTCCATTTGCTCTTTTTTTGAGAAACAGAACCAAAGCCACAGTAGAGTCTGCGCAGAGGGAAGATTGTCTGCAAAGGGTCTGCAGGGTTTCTGTAGAGAAGCTTTCTCCACCTCTACCTAACATTTGCAAGAAAAAGCTCTGCATTGGTCCTGCTCTGGATTAGAGGGGCACGGAGTAACCCAGTCTCCGGAGATGCATCTGTAGGTGCTCCCCATTAATCCTCACTGGCTTTTTGTCTCTCTTTAGCCCAAACACTGGGCATGAAAAACAAGATTGTGACCTTGTGGCCACCCAGTATGGCTGTTTCTTTGAATTTAGCTTCAGCTGGGTTGTCAGTTCTCTTCCATTCAAGAATGGCCTCACGCAAGCGACTCCCCAGCGTTCAGCTTGAGGCTCATAAACAGTGCAGCCTGAGGTGGGAACTCGCAAAGGAAGGCAGGAAATAGGGGTAATGGCTTTAAACTGGAAGAGAGTAAACTTAGAAAAGAACGGTGGTGAGACACTGGCACAGGTTGCCCAGGAAGTTTGTAGATGCCCCAGCACTGCATATGTTCAAGGCCAGGTTGGACGGGGCCTTGAGCAACCTGGTCTGGCGGGAGGTGTCCCTGCCATGGCAGGGGGTTGGAATGAGATGATCTTTAAGGTCCCTTCCAACCCAAGCCATTCTGAAATAAGGGTGGCTCCGGTTTCCCTCCAGTAGGGCTTACACTTTATTGCCTGGTTCACAGTGGGACAACACCAAGTTTGAGGACAAAGCAGGAGAAGATGAATCTCATTTTTGCACACACCTACCCACTCAGTGCGTATTTATATGTATATACAAGTGCATATATAAATAGACGTATGTATAGATACATTGCCAGATTCGATGGGGCAGAAGCGATGTCAAACACCTCATCTTGAGGAGGACCAGGAACTTGAGGAGGATGCCATGCTGGTTGCCTGGGAAGGCAGAGGGGAGGAGCAGAAAAAGCTCCTTTCCCTTGCCCGGGATTTTGTTTTTATTCACACGTACGATTCGTACTAGAAGCTGGTTTGGTAAAGCAGCGTCACTGAAACCTTTTATAGAGGCAAGTATTTGGGTATCCAAGTATTTGGATTATCCTCGCAGTTTCTCTGTGTGCAGAGGGGACGTACGTTCACGTGGTAGCTGTGGTTTCTCTCTGGGAAAAAATATAATTGCTGTGTCCAAAGGAGGTGACAGCTTCTCTTGTGTTTATTATTGCTTCTAGGATTTTGTCATTTCCAATGTGTCAGGATAAGTGCTGTATTTGGGAAAAGCAAAGGGAGGAGGCCTGGGAATATAATTGCAGCCAAAAGTTCTTTCTGGGCACAGGTTGCTTGCGCATGTCATTCTTGAACTGAGTGATCTTTCCTCAGGAGGAAGAGACCCAGAAGGGTCATGGGGTTTTTCGAGGGGGAGAGAGGAAATGAGAAACACTTTCCCTCTTTTGGAGAAAGGTAAAAGCAGGATATACCAGGATCCTGTCAAATCCTACTTATTGGCACTTCGCCTTTTCAAAGCCGGGAACAAATCTGCACCAAAAATCCCGACGTTAGTACACGCAAGGAAGACAACTGCTGAGGAGAGGGGGGGAAGAAACAAGGCAGATTGAGCTCCTAGGACCGACTGACACCAGCCAGCTTTGGGACCTAGGTCCCAAAGTGAAGTATTTGCGTAGGAAATAAATATGGCTACTCACATCTTGTGCATCATAAATCACAGCTTCTGGCACCGAAAAACTCTGGAAGTCCAGACCCAGGTAGTGATTTCTAGCCAAGCCGGTTCAGTTTTGTGCCCTCATGGGGCCGCGGCGCAGAGCAAACATGACTGCTCTTCACAAAAGCTGTTCATCCTGTATCCCGTGATTGACAGCTTCCAAAACCAGCCGCCACCCTGAATTGTGCTTCCAAACCTGCCTGTATCTGAGGTGGCTTTTGCCCTTCCAGGCAGGGAAATGTCAATGGGAAAAAAGCAGTTCAGTAATGCTTAAAAATGCTTCTTTTGGCCTGGCAGATGCTGTCGGTGTTTATCTGTAGCGCATCTGCCCCCCCGATGTATGTAGCACGGAAGATAAAACAGCTTCCAGAGCCTACATCAAGCAGTACCATAAAAACACGTTTCTGGCACTTGAATTCAGTGATCTCCTGAAAACTCTCCACGTACCCAACCGCAGGTGGAGCAGTACCTGTTCCTCCTCTGGACCCTGCCCTTTTCACCTTCCTGTGGAACTCTCCCATTCCCTGATGGAGCACTTTTCACCTGAGTGAGAGAGCAACTGAAAAAACCTAAATCCATCTGCTTCTAAAATCTAGTTTCTTTTTGCCACATGCCTCTCAAGACTTTGTAGATAAAAGTGGCATTTTGTTTGATGGGAGTTGATGCCACTCTCTCTCTGATTTTAGTCAGGACCAGGATTTTGTGCACATGCATAGCTATCAAAATACTAATTTTTCAATAATCCATCATAAAAGCCTGGAGAATAATAATATTTGGAGACAAAGGCTGAAAATATTTTAGGGCTTCAGAGATGTCGTGTCCATCCTTTGGTGCTCTTGTCCCTCAGTACACCGGGGATAATATTTGAGTACAGTGGATGGTTTTGGTGCAGGGGAAGTCTTGGCAGAGCCAGAAGCTGCACTTTTGAGCTGAGATGCCAGCTTGTGAGGCGAGATATCTGAAGCACGAAGGAATACCTGTGATGTTGTCTAGCTTAGTGTTTCATTCCAGGACCTAAAATGGAGGTAAACAAAGGAACAAACATTCAGTTTGTTGTCAAGATTTGTGGTGGTGGTGGTACCACCATCTATGTTGCCATATACATTATTGTGAGCTATTGGGACAGCTTTGTTCCCTCGTTCAGCTGATGTAGTTTGGAATATTCAAAGCAAAAAACTGCCTATGTGCTGCTGTGACAACTTGTGGAAAGGGACGCTTTATTAGTCGGTGCATGGTGTTTGTGCGGTTTATGTTGGTGGGGAGAGTTGGGCTTGTTCAGCCTGGAGAAGAGAGGGGTCGGGGGAGACCTTCTGGTGGCCTTTCAGTAGTTAAAGGGGGCCTAGAAGATGGAGACAGTCTCTTTTAGCAGGGCCTGTTGTGACAAGACAACGGGTGATAGTTTTAAACTAAAAGAGGGGAGATTTAGACTGGAGAGAAGGAAGAGATTTTGACGCTGAGGGTGGTGAGCCCCTGGCCCAGGCTGCCCAGAGAGGTGGTCGCTGCCCCATCCCTGGCACCATTGCAGGTGAGGTTGGCCGGGGCTCTGAGCAACCTGCTCTAGTTGCAGATGTCCCTGCTCACTGCAGGGGGGTTGGTCTCGATGACCTTTAAAGGTCGCTTTCCACCCAGACCTTTCTCTGACTCTGTGTCTGCCCACCTGGCCCTCTCCTCAGCCCCCGCTCTCCCGCCCGGGCGGCACTGGCACCTCTCCCTGAGCTCACCCAGGGCAGCCATCCCCGCAGCGCCCGGCCTTGCTGTGGCACCAGCCGGGCTCTTCCAGCACCGCCGAGGTCCGCGGGGAAAGATCGGGAACACACACACACACACACACACCCCCCCACTCCCCTCCCATCCCCTTGGCGGGTCGGGGGCGTGTGAGGGGGAGGCCGCAGGTCCCGCCGGGGCGATGCCAGATCCAGGTTTTGGCGGCAGCTGCCGGGGCGCGGAGGCCGAGGCCGGGGAGCGGGGCCGGGGCTGAGGCGGGGTGGG
>VZZY01017010.1:26192-125033 GCA_013400335.1 Eurystomus gularis | reverse complement strand
AGCCGTGCCCGGGTCCTGGCCGAGGAGCGGAGCCGTGCCCGGGTCCTGGCCGAGGAGCGGAGCCGTGCCCGGGTCGAGCTCCGCGCCCGAGCCACATGGATGCAGACATCCAGAGAGGCGGCCGGAGCCGGGAGATGCTGGAGCGTCCGAAAAAAGCCGCCCCAGCCTCAGCCCTGTGTCACAATGTTCTCCCTTCTTTCTCTTCCAGGGGCTGGTGAGTCAGGAAAAAGCACTATTGTGAAACAAATGCGAATCCTACATGTCAATGGATTCAATTCAGAGTAAGAATTATCGCCACTTCGGTGACTTGGGGGGTTTTTTTTCGGTCGGTGTTGGGAGCAGGTTACCACCCCGCAGGCTGGGAATGTTTCCCCCCCCCCCCGTCTGGTCCCCTCTGGGTTTTGGTGGCTTGACACTGCGTTTGGAGGGAGGGAGGGGAGCGAGCACAAGGAAATTGCTGCTATTGTATCTTCGCATTTTCTCCTCCTGGCCCCTTCGCTGTATTTTACACTGTTGCTACTGCAGCGCTTGACAGGCCCCTGTGTAGCAACAACATGGCGACTACTTTTTACATAGAGGCAAATAACCAAATATTGCATCTGTCTGCAATAGAAAAATACGTGTCAAGTCGTCTGCAGGATGACAGCGGCTGCTGTTTTTCCGGTATTGGGGTTAGGGTAAAACTGAAACTAATTCCACACGTTTGCTAGAAATCGTTCTGTTTTCTGAGGCTGCATCATTCTCTCTCTGAAGAACTCCTTCCCAGAAATGATTCTGAATCCATAGCATTAATTTTAAATATCTGCTGGCCTTCCACGTCCGTGTTGTTCGTTTAGAGCATGCTTACAGCATGCCGCAGAAAGGAAAGAACGACTTCCAGTTCCATCAGGGGAGGCTTTGCAGATGTGGCCGTGATTGTCAGAATTTAAAAAAAAAATACCGAGGGTGAATGTGTGTTGCTCCTCGTACTGTGCAAGAAAAGGAATAAGGGGGAAAATAGATTGGTCTTGCTGTTCTTTTTCGTTAGTATGTTGTAATGGTTGAAGAGCAGATAAACAAGCGATCAGTGGAAAAAATAAGTAAATAAATGCAACTGTCTGAACTGCTTTGGAAGAAAAAAAATCAAAGTGTTCGTATTTCTGTTTTAATGCAGAGAAAAGAAACAGAAAATACTGGATATTCGGAAAAATGTTAAAGATGCGATTGTGGTAAGAACACACTTTATACTGTTCTTAAATGCCTTGGGTGTACTGGAAATGATGAGGATTATGCTCTCCAAGATTGCGCTGAGAGAAATCCCATTTTGCTGATCAGATTGGATTATCTTCTATTGATCCTGTATCCTGCGTTTATCCAGATTAATGTGTTTTGTTTCTGTTTTATCCAATTCCAGACTATAGTTTCAGCTATGAGCACTTTAATACCCCCAGTTCCACTGGCCAACCCAGAAAACCAATTTCGAATGGACTACATCAAGAGTATAGCTCCTCTCTCTGACTTTGACTACACGCAGGTAAGAATAGAAACCACCGATTTCTTCTGCTTCATGGGGGGAACGCATTGCTTCGCTTTGATTTACTGAAATGTTGGGTTTTTTACTTTGTGGAAGATGGTCACGAGGAGAGCTTATTCCAGCCTCACCCACTGGCTTAACTTTCTGAGAAGAACGCGACGCTTGCACCTGATGTAGTGGCGCAAGGTTTTGTCGTTACCGATTGATTTGCCGCTGTTTGAAAATGCTGTTTCCGCATTTAGTCCTTCAGAATTTCTGGTGTAATTATTACATATCGACACGTCAAGTAGGACTTGTTTGAAAGCTGGTTTGCTACGTGGAATGAGATGCAGGATGGTCAGGCTGAGGAGTTACAGTCTGCCTACAGAAAAGGATATAAAAGGAAATGAAAGGATGGAGTGGCCCCAGTGATGTTTTCTGGACTTGTTGCACTTCAGAGGGGAAACTCTGGTACACAGTGGTCAAGGAAGGTGATTTCCTCCCACATGTATTTGCTGTGGTTGGCATGAGCCATGGTTCGCTTGTACGTCAGTGTTGCCATCTTTTGATGTGGAATCATGAGAAAACCGAGAATTTCGGTAGAGAGGCTGCTCTGTTGTAGACAAATGAGAAATACCTTCTAGATGAACTTGCGTAGGCATCTTCTGTCTGATCCTTTTTCTCTCTTTATGTAATTATTTATAGGAGCATGCACAGAACGTTATCTTTTATGCACGACATGAAGCGTGTAGCCATTCTGAATTTTATTTTTGCAGCGGCACAATTTTTAATTTGCCTTAAAACGATATGGGGAGCAATTTGTTATGGATACAGTACGGGCCGAAAAAAATCTTCATTCATTGGCTAAATGCTTACGAGTTGCTCATGCTATCAATATTACCGAGGAAGCCATTTACAGTAGAGAGTCTTTAGGTTATTATAGCTCCGGGGTGGAAGGGGGAGAAGGGGAAGAGTCGTTTCTTTATTATATGACTCATATTCTCTGGTGTGTGGTTTTGCCTCTGGTAAACCTACCGCTCTGAAGGTTCAAGATAAAGAAGAAATATCAGACATCTTGTACGGTTAGAATTTAACACAGAATGCAGATGTTAAGAAAACGACTGCAAGGTACACCCACATATTGCATAATTGCTCGATTGCTAGATGTAAGTTAGTGAAAATGAGAAACTCTTTTTCGACATGGAATGCGAGCCTGATGTGAAATGTTTCTGTCTTGTTCAGGTATTGCAGTTCTGAGGCGTTTGTGGCTCGTTTTATGTGGGTATTTCTCTTGCTTGAGTTTTGTTCCTTGGATGTTTGGGTAAAATAAATGGTGGCATCTATATATCCTTTGCAATTCCCTGTGGTACATCTGGGGTTTCTTGAGTTTCTGGGATAAAAGGAAACTAAAGTGATAAACTAAAATAAATAATAAGATAAAACTAAACTAAAAGAATACTTCATAGGGCTGGAGATTCTCTTTATTGTATTGTTTACAAAATTTCTCCCATTTCTTAAATTGCCTTCTTTTTCACAGAAGCTGAATATATCTAGTCAAGTTTGACTCACTGATTTTATAGAGGGGAAAACTTACTCTTCTTGCAGGGGAAGAGTATAGGATTGAGTGGACTATGAAACCAGTAATAACTCATTTGAAATATCAATTCAAAGTCCATTTTGCTCTAAAATAAAACGAATGACTTTTTCCAATGAAGTAGAATTTCTGAAAATACCATCACGTTATTTGCAATAGTGTCAAAGAATAGTCGTAATTAAAAAAAAAAGTTGTTACAAGCTTAAAAAAAGAAGGAAAATCTAGTGCTGGTTTAGGAGTAAATATGTTTTATGTGCCCTTTTCATCTTTCTTCTCCTGTTTTCTTCTCTGCTCAATTATTAGGCTTAATGTTTGTAAAATGTATAGTATGGATAGATTTTTTTTTTAATATAAAAAAAGTGTTGGTTTATTATGTTATTTCTCTCCAGGAAGATGTGTGAGCAGGACAGGTTGGAAAAAAAAAAAAGTGCTATTGTGCTTCCAGGCTTGATTCTACTCCAGTTTAAGACAACAATAACTTGAAGTAAAACTACGTTTCCAGCTGAAGTAACTTTTGACCCATTTAGTATTTTTGGATAAGGACAAATATAAAAATAAAGACTGGGGTAGTAATCGGCTACGCATCCTTTGCTAAGCACTACTGATTAGTAGCTGACGTGTGGAACAAGGCCTTCAGAGGCAGAGAATTCAGAAGTCACAGTAGACATTCAGAACTTGCCATCCTATCATCTGTCCTTAAAAACACTTGTAAAGGAAAAACTGCTGACTTAGGCAGCGCTTGGGTGAATTTTGACACATTCTAAAAGGTCACTCTTCTTCCTTTGCGTGAGGGTAGAGGTGATTTTCGGTTTTTTAATAATTTTGGTGGTGATGAGCTGCTAAAGACACAGCCCTTGGTGTTGCAACGGTGTTAGCCGTGTAATCTTGGTCGTAAAAATCAATGTATTTTAGTTAAAGAAGCATTTCAAACCCATCGCACGTGAAATGCGGGAAGATGACTGCGCTCTATCCTGAGCCTTTAAAGAGAGATCCGCGATGAGATGCAGAACCTGATGTCCCAGTATGACCCACATAGGAGGCAATAAGTTTGTGACGTGTTGGGTATGCTTGGATATGCTTTCTTAAATTGCATACAAATTAACTAATGTGCATTTAATTGGGAAAACTGTCCTTTAAAACAAGTGGGCTTGAAGATAGGGATTTCTGTGGGTGAAACCAGCCTCTCCTAACTGCCATTTATGACTGAAATTCCAAGAGCTTGAGTAAGGATGGGATTCACATTTAGATTCCAATATGTATTTGGGGTTTTTGTTTGGCTGTTTTTTTAATTAACGTCACTCTTTAACAAATGTAGGAACCTCTTAGTACTGCTTTACAAAGACAAATTTTAAACCAAATCATTTTCTCTTTACGGCCTCCTCGCATTCCTTTAAGACTCCGTGGAGTGACCCCCAATAGTTTTCACTTACTTTTAAAAAATAATCCTTTAATTTGGCTTAGTTATACTACCTTGATGATTTATCTAGTTGATTTAAAACAAAACCAAAGGTTTCTTGATTTCTTTTATGATTCTTTATGTTGCCTTTCGTCACTTTTATTAAAAGACCATCCAGTTTTTACCAAAAATTTTCCTGGGTGACAGCTGTGATCTAATTCTATAAATCATAAGAATTAAGGGTAGGGTTTTTACAAAGTTAATACACGTAAAGGAGGCAGGTGTCCACTGTATTTTCTTCCTTGAAGTCATGAAAGGAATGGAAATAAGTTTTCATCTGATGACGAGTGGAGGCATTATCTTAGGTCCATACTCCAGGGTGGAATTGGCAGAAGGGCTTTCCAACTAAAATGGAAGCACACGCGCGATATCAGAACAGATTTTTGTTATTATTTTTGGCAAAGCGTTGATTGATGTTTGCTAAAGTGAACAGGAATTGACCTGCGCCATTTTTAATCCTTTATTGATGGGGATTTATTTTGTCCTTTGTGAATCAGAGTGACCATATTAAGGGCATATTATGCTGGTAGCTGTGGAAAAACATGGTGTATTATGTAAGCGTGTGTTTACTCAGGTTCAGTTGCCTTTATTGAAGTAGTTGGATATTGTGGGCACTACGAAGCTGCTCGGTGCATAATTCCTTTACCCTTTGTCTTCCCTAAAAATGTAGTGAAATCAGGTTGCTTTTCATAACATTTGGCTCAGGTCAAGCTCATCTGAGCAACTCTGTGTCGGGACATAGCAGGTACTCAATCGGCTGCCACCGAGCTACATAGTCAAGTGTTTGGTGATAGGAACCAGTTACCAGTGAACATGAATAATTTGCTTAATAGCAGGCGCATAAACACTTCACCCAGGGTTCGGGAAGCGGGGAGAGTTTTCCAAAGATTCATTTTCCTCTGTTAAAAATGTTTCAGAGAGGCAGAGTATTTGTTGGACCTTCATAAAACAGTGGATCGTGCAGATGTAGTCCCTTGTGCTGGTTTTAGCATGGGAGTTTGAAAAATCATTTTGAAAGCTATTTTATCAGTCAGGCAAGCCCTTTAATTTAGCTTTTAAACATGAAGTGCTGATGTCGGCATTGACAGGGAAACTGCTTTGGGTTAATCTGGTGTGTGGTTTGCTCTGCATTGTCAGATACTGCTGTTTGAGTTCCGTTTGATAACTTCAATTTTCTTCCGTATTTTCTTCTTAAAAGTCAGGACTTAGTACTCGTAATGTAAAGACCCAAGAAAGGAGCCATATTTTTGGTCCAGATTTGAAGTTACACTTTCATTAGACCTTTCAGATTTTTATTAGACCTGGTGTTCAGATTCAAACTGGTGTTGGTCCCTGGTGGCGGCTGGTGTCCACAGTGTGTGTCTCAGTGTTTGAACTGGAAATCTTGCTCAAGTGAAGTGCATCGCTGGGCTGGAGAAAGTACCTGAATAAATACTGAAATGAAAGACTAAAAACAGGGTAAATATGGTTCGTACATGGTTAAACTCGCATGTGTAGTGCAGTTAACATTGTGACTTTAATGTCCTTTTTGACCGTAAATTACTTTGTTTCCCTGTATTATGTACTTGGTGTAACTCAAAGGAGTTATAAAATAGCATCATCTTACATTTTTCAATTTTCAAATGATTTGCAGTTTTTTGTTACACTCATTATACAAGTTTTAACTTGCGTGTTTCTCAGGGCTGTCGAAATATACAGTGTTTTACATGAAAATACCGTAAAACAAAAGAGAGAATACGGGGAATATTGCCACCTAAAAATGGCTTCACTTGGTTTTTCTTTCTATCTAGATTTTTACTTTAGGGCTTTGTCAACCATTTTGGGTAGAATGAGCAGCCACAAGTTTTTATAATTACCTGTGACTTAATGTTACTACAGTGTCAAGTCAACATTAAAAATCAATTAGACTTTTAAAAATTAAGTCAGTCATTTGCATTTTTTGTGGTCTAAGATGCACCCTGGTAGCTCTTCATTTGTTCTTAAGTCCACAAACGCAGAAAAGATCTGGAAGGCCAAGTAATGATTAAATTGTGTAGGCCCAACAATATTGTTACTACCCTGAAGTAATAACACTTGAAAAACTAATGAAGAAAGCTGTCAGAGAAGGTCAGCAGAAGATGCTGCGTGTGCTCATACGGTTGTTGGCAACTCTTTAGTTTCCCCACAAAGGTTTAAATTGCCAAGAGGACTGGTGTTGAAAAGTGGTGGATGTTGGGGAGAAGTGGCAATTAGGTACCAGGTGAAACTTCCTTGTTGTGATAGCACTTGTTTTTATACTGTATGCTGATTATTAATTAACAGCAGGTAGGAAAGTTGAGCTCTTTGCACGTTCAGAGCAGATTCTGCTGATGCCTGGTGGTATCGTTCCTTCCGTATGAAATACCTGTTTCCTTACAGATGGAGGGTGAGCGTGTCTGATTTTCATGAAATCGGCAAGCCGAGTCGCTAGTGTTCTGATCAGTCAATGTTAGAGTGCAAAATTAGAAACATTTGGCACGTGAGATCAAGACTATACTTCAGCGTTACGTGTTATTCTGTTCTTGCTCTCCGTAAGCATTGTTTGCTGCTCATGGATCGGTCAGTCCAGGGGTGCTCTCAGAAATAATCAGTCGTTGTGTTAACTGTGTGGTTTCAGAAATGTAAAATTTCTGGGGGGAAATTTTCTAGGGGGAAAAAATCTAGAGGTGGGAACACACTACAAACAAGTATAGGGCAGGCTTGAGAGCAGGGAACAAAAAACCCCCCAGCAACCAAAACCCAAACCAGCCAACCCCCAAACATCTGAAATTATGTAAGTAGATCAGAACTGTGAAAGTGTAAACTTCTGCCGTGATTTTTTCTAATACCTTTGTTTTAATTCTTTAATGAATACTCTGATTTTACTGAAAACAAAAATGGGGCTTGGAATTGAAGTGGTTTGTGAAGTACAGCTCATCTGTGAGGCTCGGGATTTCTTACTCAAATCCCACAGCCTGTGTTTGGGGGGTGCTTGCTTTGGGATGAAGGAATTCCTGATGTTCAAGCATCAAAATAAAGTAAGATTTTTGCTTTAGTAAAACACTGCTCTGTTTAATAAAAGTGTAACAACCTATTTCTTCCTCCCCTTGTTCCAAGCTCACTGGACCACAACTGTTAGCAGTTCATACCGATGATAAGTAAATAATTAAATCTGTCGCAGGAAAGAAGCTTGGGGATCTACTTAGGCCCCCTAGCACTTAACAGGAGAAATCCTCAGATGGAGAGCCATGGGAAATCCTGTGCGGAATCACAAATGATCCACCGTTAACAAATATGACGTGTGTTTAGAAAAAAATGTAGGGAAACAAGTATTAAATTCTGTGTTTTCCAAGGTCTTCCTATCTCAGTATTTTTAAGACCACATTCAACTTCGAAATACGGAGGAAAAGTTCACCTTTCCCACATGTATTTGCCTTTTTTAGAACGTATTTCTGCATAGCTTACCACGTAAAATAATGAATTTCACGCTGCAAAGGCAGTTATTTGAGGAAGTCTGAGGAACAACGCTGCTTCTGAATCAAGTGCAGCGTTACACTCCCTGTTCCATCATTGGAGTAACACCAAATTAAATGTTTGCTATCTCATTTTGTGAATCTGCTTTCCCAGATAGCGGGGTGGGATTCACACTTCACCCAGCTTGCTGTACTTATTAGCCTCACACAACACAGCGGCTTCCACTGAGAAACTGGAAAGATTTTATCATTTATTATTCCTGCCGAAACTCAAATTACCTCTAGAGTCTCCAAAATTGTTGACATTTACTGACATGACCTCAAGTTTTGTCCCTGTGAATACGAAGGAGTTGGAGGTTTTTTGAAAGTCAAGCCAGCATCCAGTCAAATACTGTAAAGGAATGAATGTCACACTCTCTTTTTTTCCCTACAATTTTAGCTGAAAACTTCGTCTACTTCTATCGCACTTTAGAAGGATAAAAATATTTTTACATCTAAATTTGGATATTTGATTTGATGGCAACAGGAAGACTAATAACTTGAATTATCATCTTCAGTAGGAGTGACTGATTTTCCTCGCAGAACCAAAAATCGTTTGTGAGCTTTCGAATATTTTTGTTCATCAGGTATTTTTTCACGTATACCCTAATTTTAAACTCAAGAAAGGCAGAAGCAATGGGTTAAAACCTGTACTGGCGTTACCTGGCTACAGGTTGATTTATTTCAAACTGTGGTTGCTCAGGGGGGGCTGCTGGTTTGTATTCCATCGCAACTCGTGGAAGCTGCCCTGAGTTATCTTCCGAAAGCACTCGTGTGATGTGCAGAGAGCGATCCTCCTCCAGCCCAGGCGGTGAGATTTGGAAAACCAGCCGAAGGAAGAGCGTTGGACACTAGGTTGGTGCTTGACAGACATGTGGTAGCTCACCCAGAGTAACAAACCGGTCCCGATTCCCGCTCTTCCTGCAAGGAAGGGACAGGAAAGAAATTCTGGCAGTTTTTAGCACTTCGGTTGGGTTGCATGGAAGTCTCCAGAAGATGTAATTATGAATTAGTTGAATACTTAACACGCACTTAAAAACGTTTGTGAGAACTTGGCTTGTTTGTTCCCTCGTGAAAATCAAGCTGAATTGTAATGAAAGTGAAGTGTAAATACATGCAAAGGGTAACCACACGCTTAATGAAGACGCGCCGTCCAATTAGTGGAAGGATGATGACATTGCAGACTTCTACAAGGAGCAGTTTTCAGAGGAAGGGCAGGGAAATATTTAATGAATTGTCATTATTTATGAGCTCCATTACAAACAGATTTTCCATCACAGCCAGAGGAAAGGTAAACATAGCAGAGAATGGTTCACAGTTGTCCTCATTATCAATTAATTCTTTTAATCTTTTAAGACAAAGGTAGCGGGTTGATGTACCGCTCTTGAGTGCTCTGTAGAAGTGTGTACTAGTCACAGAGAATCTTTTTTTTGCTTCAGTGGCTGTGATAGAAATACACAGATCTGGGATAAATCACCATGCACATGTATATTGTCCTTGAAGCCGGTGGAGACCTATGGAACAGGGGATGTCACCTCCTCAAATAACAATAGTGTCATTATTTAGAGTTCCAAAGAAGCGGGTGTTTGTCTGCACAACAGCCAAGAGCTGGGTCCCCTTTCTGTAGCACATAGGATAGTTAAGGTTGGAAAAGACCTTTAAGATCATCCAGTCCAACCGCCAGCTCCATAGCACCATGACCACTCCACCATGTCCTGAAGTACTGCTTCTACACACGAGCTTGTAGCTTCAGTTTGTGAAAGTGTTGAGCATTCCCACCTTAGATCTTTGCTTTTTATTTTCCATCACCTCCATAGCTTCATCCATTGCTCGTGCTTGTTGTCAGCTTGTATGTCAACAGAGGGGATATTGTGTTTGCAGAACCTGAGCTGAGGAATAGGCAGTGTGAGCAGAAGACTGCATGTATACCTTGCGTACAATGAAGTAAACAAGTTGAAAACCAAAAAAAGTATGATGAACAATTCTTTCCCTCCTGAGTATCTAAGAAGCTCTTTACGATAAATGCAAATAAGACTCTAAAGCAGATGAAAGGCAAGAACAAATGCTAAAAGTTTCCTTAAAATGTTTTTGGTTTTGTTCTGCCACCTATTTCATCCAAGTTGCTCTTCGGCAGTTTAAAGAGATTCAGTTCAAGCGCTGGAGGCAAGTTCTGGGACCTTCTCTTTAAAAGGAGTCAGGAGGAGAATGCAATTTGTACAACATATTTTAAAGTTTATATTGTCTTTTACTTTGGAAACTCTTGCAGTAATTCCTTGGAACAGAGCTACCCCTGGTTGTAAGCACACCAGCTAGCACTTGAAGCATGCCGATTATGGTGTCTTGCTTTAAATCAGTAGATTCATTTGGGCTGGTTTAAAGTGTGCTCTTGTAATTAATCTGCTAGTATTTGTTTTACAGACGTATGCTGGGCGTTTTGAAAGCCTATTTATCCTTAGGCAAGAAGAATACTGGAATTTTTGTCTGTTGTGCCGACGTTAGAGATGAACTTTGCCTTTTAAATCTTCTAAAAGTAAACGTTTTCTGACACTTCTGCCAATTCATTCCAGTTGAGTTTTCTTATTGCTGGCAGTAGGACTTAAATATATTTTAATGCAAATACTTACCCCACTGTTTGGAGCTGCGAAGTTGTTTAGTGGGATAAAATAGGCTAAAGATATGCAAGCCTTCTTCTCTCTGTTAATTTGGTGAACGCTTTTTGATCACGTCCACCCTCACTTCCATAGGATGTTAAGTGACAGAGCTGCACAGATCATTCTTTTCTTAACATACACCCACAGCCTTTCTTTCACAGGATCTAAATAATACCAAATTTAAGAGCTGTCAGGTAGGAAAACAAGAGAAGGCAAAGAACGGTTAAGTAAAATAGGGGAAAGTGTATCCTCACTTCCCTCCGTACAGACAAGTAACTACCCCTTGCCTGCAGACCTACAGCTGACCACGAAGAGCAGCAGGACCTGGTTGTCCGCCAGCTCCAGAGTGCCTCTGGTGCAGGCTCTGAGCCTTGAGGAGTTCCCAACCCCAGGCAGAAAGAAAAGGTGGAGGAGAAACGGAAATGGAAAAAAGTATGGAACAAGCAGACGGTCACTTCTGGTTTGTCCTTGCCTAGAGGAAGAGGTCAGGTATCCCTGCTTGTCATTAATTACCAGATTCCCAGCAGGTGTCCCAGAAGAGTGAGGCTTCCTGTAAGGGTCTGTAGCCTTAAACATTTGATTGAGAACATTCTTCTTGGCAGGCAAGTGTCCTCTAACGCGAGCTTTAGCTTCTTCTTCCTTCTCAGGATGCCAGTGTGGCCTGATCCTCTTGGGAAGAGCAGACTTGCTTATTTAGGATACCATGCTTTGAACTGAATGTAGAGCTTGTATTTTTCCACCCCTAGAATTACCCATTTCTAAGTGTTGTTGTCTGCTGAATTTCTCTCTAGATTTTAACAACAGCAAAGTAAACACGGTAACTAACTAAGAGCAGTGTGGGTATGTTATGGACCAGAAGACTAATTAGTCAGGGAATACGGAAGTCAGAAATCATAATTAGAAAATAATTGTATGGATTAAAAATCATGCCAGTAGAGGAAGATGGCTCTTGACATTTCTGAGAGCCAGCCTTTCAAACCACGGAGGATTTTCACTCGTATTTTGAAGAAATAAGGGATTCAATTTGGTCCTTGGCCTTTGGTTCTACAGAGCAGGTTTTGATTCTTCTCACTGATGAATGAAAGCCTGGCAAGAAGTTTAATGTTCCAGAAATACAGAAGTTATCCTCAACAACTATATTCCCTAGGGTTTAATCTTCTTGCAGAGGCTTGAAAATATGGATCTATGTGGACCTAAGTGCACTGCTGGTGTACTGCTAGCACAGCATTCATGCAGCTGAGCTTCCGCTCGGTGATATTAATATCGAAATCACAAATGCTTTCGGCTGAAAAACAAAACAAGCGCATCATTTCTCCCTGTTACATTTATATTTGGGAGGCCGTTGAGCACATTTATGGATTTTCTTGGGGGTGGGAGAAGTTGTGTAGGTTAGAGATTGGCACACAACTTGAAATAAGCAAAATCTTGTTCAGCTAAGTGACAGTTCTCTGGATGCTATTAAGCTGTGAACAGTAGGTCTTTTCAATAATCAGTGTGATTCATTTTCATATATTTTTTAATAATAATATCTTTAAAAGGCTTGCTGAACAGTAGGCTGCACCAGCATCGCTTTCTGTGCAGAAGGAAAGGTTTCACGCACAGCCTCTTAGGTAATTTACCTTAGACTGATTTGCACGGCTCAATAAACCATAAGAAAATGGTAGCAGCTCGGATCATGGGTTCATTTAGCACCAAATCTCATCCCTGACCATCACTGGTAGTGAAAACTGGGAAAAAAATGTAAGTATAGGACAGGCACATAGTCATGTATCCCACATTGATTGATTCTCTGCGGATTTATGGCTGATGTATTTTTTGACTGGGGTGGTATTTCTGTATTTTAGTAACTTTGGTAGATTTTTCTTCCAGGAATTCTTTTTCTTTTTTTTTTTTCCCCTCCAGCCTATATGAAATTTCAGTTCTGGCAGTGAGTTCTGGGCCTTAAGTATGTGTTGTACAAGGAAGTACCACTTGATTGCTTTTTCTTTTTTTTTTTTCCTTTTTTTTTCCCCCAAGTCTGCTACCCACTGGTCTTCCCTGATTTGTCTATTAAAAATATTTCTCTTGTCCACATTGCCCTTCTC
Source organism: Eurystomus gularis (assembly GCA_013400335.1). Taxonomy (NCBI): domain Eukaryota; kingdom Metazoa; phylum Chordata; class Aves; order Coraciiformes; family Coraciidae; genus Eurystomus; species Eurystomus gularis. Next base: position 112,247 of record VZZY01017010.1, on the reverse strand, counting down.
ATGGCATATGATATCCCTCCAAGTATTCATTTGGCCACTTAAAGAGCCTATTTAACCGATTCTCTCACAGGACTTTTTCCAGATCTTTGCTCATTCTTGTTGCCCTTCCGTATATCTTCTAGTTTTATTAGACCCTGTTTGCAGTGGGACCAGACCTGCACCCAGTGTTCAAGGTGTAGGTGTGTTGTGGGTTTATACAGCAGCGTTACGTTTTCTTCTTCCTTCTCTGCTCTTTTGCTAAGAGTTCCTAAAATTGTTTCCTTTTTTGGGGACGCTGAGTTGACATCTTTATAGAATTACAGTAGATTCTTTTATAATTCCAAGAGAATCTGAACACAGTTGCAGGTAAGAGGAATATGCATGAAGGTCTCTGTACCAACATTAGCAGAGCCCAAGGGCTGTTATTAATGGCAATTATCTGTATTCTTCTCTGCTATTTTCAGATCTGTCATACACTTTGACTAGTTTGTTCCAATAATGCATTGCCTTCAATTTTTTATTCTTTCATGGGTAAGAACATGCCTTCTCATTTGCTATGCTGCCGTGCATCCCTTACAAAAAAGCATTTTTCCAATTATCTACCATGACTAATATTTTCTTCTGTGCAGAAGAACACACTTTATTTTTGTGCTTAAAATGGAATATAAATTGGGCTTCGGCCTGATTTTGGAGAGGCAATGTTTACAGTACCACGAAGGACATTTGCGCTTCCAAATCTGCTCATCGTTCCTTAATCGTTCGTTATGGTTTGCCTGATTTAGCAGAAAAGAAGAGTGGTGTTTGGAACCCTTCTCATCAGAGAAGTAAAATGTTTAAAAATACCAAAATGCCACTTTTATTTCTTTTTTTTTTCCCCTCGCCGTTCCTAATGCTGCGTGTCACTGAGGGAAAATGTTTTGAACTTTCTGATCTCCCTTGGGGAAACACTGCAAGTAGCAGAATTTTGTTATTTTTATGTCGATTTGGGTCTTACATGATTCAGCACTTGTGGTTTGTGGGAAAAAAGAGTTGTAGATTATGATTAAAGGAGAAAAAATAGTAATGAGTGGCTACTAGAAAAGACATCTTTTTACTGTTAAAATATTTCTTGGATTGGTTTTTCTTCATTTTTAAACCTCTGCCTCTGTTCCTCGTATTTTCTCTATCCATTGTGACTAATACACTTCAAAAAGAATAGTTCAACCCTGTTTCACTTTTCTTTTTTTAACAGTACAGAGAATGAAGAACAACTTGCTTCTCGGATCTTGATAATACTAAATCTGTACATCTCAGTCTGCCAAACATGGTTGTCTCCAACAGGCCAAGCAGCCATCCCCTTCTGGCAGCCTCTCAGGGATAAACAGAAAGTCTTCAGGGAAGGGAATGGAAGAGGATACGGGATGCGAAAAACCTACTTGTAGTGCAGGAGAAATTCTTTGTGTAGTAGCGGGCCACAAGCAGTGAGTTAGCTCATTCTGGGATGCATTAACAAGGCTGTTGTACAAAAAGCCGTGAAGTAATTACGCCGTTCTCTTCAGCGCTGGTGAGTCCTCAGCTCACCAGTTTAGTCTAGTTTTAGGAACTTAAAAAAAGCTACACAGATGGAGTCCGGAGGAGAGCACCAAGAGTAAGAGGAGACAAAGAAGACTGGGTATGATTGCTCTTGAGAACACTGCACGTTGAAGGGAAAAGGGACTCAAATTCAATTTTTAGTATTTAAAAAGCTATACATATTTTTGTACCTGTCTTTTCAGAGGGAGGAAATGAACTTGAGGAGAGGAGAAAATTCTTTTCTATGTTGTATAGTAGTGCACATGTTTGGGATGTTCTACAACAGTGAGTTTAGGAACCACAATCTTGCAGATATACTGGGGTATGACCGCCCAGTTTCAGGCATTGAAGGCTGTGTTTTCAGTGCCATGAGTCACCCCATGCTCAAGTTAAAAACATCAAAGAATCTGGAGAACTTTGGAAGATAGGAGTTCCCATCAGTTGGTCTTTCACATTTGCTACTCTTTCTGTTCACAGATGTCCCATGGGCATGATGACTGAAAGCCCCTGGGAACTTCTTTTCCGAAATGAAAGCTTCTGTAATCACGTCTTGAATAAATCTAGAGACTTCATTAGTTATCTACCTGCCTTGTCGTGGCCTTGGTGGGTAAATGGATGTGAGAATTTCCCAGGGTGCTATGCAGATGGGGTAACAGGCTCTAATACAGAGTATGCAGAATTCTCTTGTGCTCCCACGGATTGTTTTAAATCTGAATCCTGGATAGATGCAGATACTTCTGTTCTTCTGGTGGAGAATTATCCACATCTCCTGGTCAGGCAGGGCCTAAAATTTTCTTTCCTCATCCATGTGCATGCTGACATATGTGTGCATTTAAGACCTCCAGGGTCTACACCTGCATTAAGTCTTTTCGTATTTCTCTACAAGGTTCTAATCTGCTCAAGAGCTAGGACATGCAGTGGCTAACAGCGGGGTGCAAAATCATAGAATGGTTTGGGTTGGAAGGGACTTTAAAGATCATCTAATTCTAACCCCCCTGCCATGGGCAGGGACACCTCCCACTAGACCAGGTTGCTCAAAGCCCCGTCCAACCTGGTCTTGAACACCTCCAGGGATGGAGCATCCACAGCTTTGCTGGGCAACCTGTGCCAGTGTCTCACCACCCTCAGAGTGAAGAGCTCCTTCCTTACATCTAATGTAAATCTCTCCTCTTCCAGTTTGAAGCCATTACCTCTCATCCTATCACTACAAGCCCTTCTAAAGTCCCTCCCCAGCTTTCTTGTAGGCCTCAGTTCAGAGGCCGTTAGGTGTAGCCCCTCAAGCGTGTGGAAATGAAAAGAGGATTTAGAGACTCAAACAAGTTGATCTCAAGTTTGTGGCATTAGAGGGAAGGTTCTCCAGGTGAAGAGTGAGAGGTGAGAGTTCTCCAGGTGAGGGCTGCTAGTGAGAGGTTTAAAGAGCGACAGACAGATCATCAGAAATCCGTTTCATTAGTTCTCTTGCTCACCATAGCGATTTTGGCAGAAAGGAGAAGCAACTCCCATTTCGTGTTCCCACTGAGAGTAGTCCCTACTTTCCTGATGGAGTGGAGCTTGTACCATTGCTGATCCATGCTTACATGATAGATGTGAACATACCTACATTTTAAGGGTTTGAATCCCGGGGGAAATACACAGATAAAAAGTCTGCAGTAAATCAGAGTTATCTTCTCATTTCCTTTTTCCCATTCTGAAATGCAAGCAACAACAACAAAATCCTTGCAAAGAGGACAATTAGGTGGTTATTTTCTTGTAAGAACATATCGCTTTGCATGCTGCCAGACACCAAGAGGGAAATTTCAAACAAAATGTTAATCAGTTTTTGAAAGGCTGCTCTGTGGAATTTGAGGATGTAATCAGGAGAAGATCCTGATTCTTGACTGCTGGGGGAATTCCAGGCATTTGCTGCTAGAGCAGAGCTCGTTTGCTCTGAGCACTCGTTGTTTGCTCTACTTGCGGACTGAGTTGGGCCAGCACACACTGCTTCTGGGCAGGTTTTTCCGGTGTTGTTAAGGGTGGGTTCTTGTTGGGACCTGATGAGTGGGGTTCAAAACCAGAGAGCATTTTACTGGCTGGCTGACGCTCCAATTCATTTATTTTTTGGGATGCTTATGTGCATAGGATGGTGTGTTCTTCTCCCTACATCAGATATTTTTTGGCCCAGGTTTTATATTTGAAGAAGTCATCAGTCTTTGGATCACGTTGCTGCTCTGAGACCACATGCTAAGGAGTGTTGACTGTGTGGTTCCATGAGCATCTGTTCCAGCAGCACTGCCAGGCTAAGCCATCGTCCTCCTCTTCCTCCAAGCCTCCCCCATCACCGTCCACCCTTGCTTTCCCATTTTTATGCCTGCACTGTGCCCTCAGAAGTGTCCGGGTAAAGCTGTTTGTTTGGCCTGACCAAAGGAGAAGGAAGGAGAGGTTATTTTTAGTGCAGATCATTTCCGTGGTTTTAACTGAGGGCGGGTGACACAAAATGGGGAAGAAGAAAGCAGAGATGAGAACAAGTGGTAGGACGTAATGGGAAGGTGACAGCTATCTAAACAAGCAGGCTTACTTTCTCCACCTCTCTATGGACACAGATGATGGTCAGAGCAAAAGCCACTGGAAATCTGTGTGTTAGAAGAAACCTGGTGCAGTGCATTGGGTTTGCTGCTTCTGATGTGAAGTCTGATGTTTCTTGCAGAGGTTAGGTGGGTTCAGAACAGGTCTATCTTGCTCACCCTTGCCTTTTTGGATAAGTAAACATAGCTACGTTCACTGCAGTTATTTCTAAACTTAACTTTGTGGACTGGAGCTTTAAGACTTAGTCTGATGGGTTTCCAAAGCAATCAGCTCTGGAGATGTTTAGTCTGAAGAAAAGGAGGCTGAGGGGAGACCTTCTCGATCTCTACAACTCCCTGAAAGGAGGTTGTAGTGAGTCGGGGGTTGGTCTCTTCTCACAATTAACAAGCAATAGGACAAGAGGAAATGGCCTCAAGTTGCACAAGGGAAGGTTTAGGTTGGACATTAGGAAAATTCCTTCCCCGCGAGGGTTGTGAAGGGCTGGCCCAGGCTGCCCAGGGCAGTGGTGGAGTCCCCATCCCTGGAGGGATTGAAAAACCGTGTAGATGTGGTGCTGAGGGATGTGGTTTAGCAGTGGACTTGGTCGACTTAGGTTAATGGTTGGACATGATGATCTTAAAGGTCTTTTCCAATGTAAATGATTCTATGAGTCGCATGAACTCCAGTGTACAGAAGACTTCATAGCTGTTTGGGTCTCATGTAGCAGGAACTCTTCTCTCTTGGCTTTGTTGTATAACTACAAACCACTTTCCTTCTATTACTGTATTAGCTTTACTGGAAGCATGATAGGTACGTAAAAACCCATGAGTGGTCATTTGGCCACAAAAGACATGGCAGGAGAGGGTACCTATAAGTATATATGTTTAAATTCTATTTACCCGTTCCCATGGTATTGGATGAGCCAGCATAACAGTGTTCCTGTGGATGTAAAATCAGAAAGGAGCATTGTTTGAGTCCATGCCATGTTTGCATGGCCTTCAGGGGAGATGGGACAAGTTCACAAAACAGAAGTCAACTGAGGGCTCCTGACTATGTAGAAACTCTGTTTGACTGAAGTTCTTGAGAAGAAGACTGTTACATGTGCTGGTCCTGTCCTTGGCCATGTCTTGTTAGACATCCACTGTTGGAGAAGGGGTGCTGGGCTGGAAAGACCTCTGGCGTAACCCTGCAGAAGCCTTCTTAATTTAAGGTTTAAGAAGTCATTTCCAACAGGGGTTACTTTCTGCCATGTCTCAATCAACGCTATGCTGGTTCGTTTTGAAATAGATTAGCCAAAAAGAAAAAACGAATCATGGCTGTTGTTCTGGTGAAAGTTTTGCCTCTTGTGCCAGTAAGATCCCCTTATTAGTCATGATTCCGTTTTTCCAGTTGCACCGTAGCAATGAGGTGCTGTTGGAGAGGCACACTTGTGTCTAACGTGTACATTTAAAACGCCTGAGGGTCGGTTTAGAATTTAGCGAAGCTAAATGGTGATGTTCAGGAGATGAATCGAGCAAATATGATACCTTCTAAGGTTTTGTCTTCATAAAGTCCCGTGAAAGCTTTTCAGTTGAACTTTTCCTCTGATACCTCTGGTATCTGCACCTGTATTAGCCCAAGCATTAGATGATTTCATATCTTTTCTCATGGAGGAAGAAAAAATAAAATCTCCTTCACGCTTCAGGCTGCATTTATGTAACCTGAAAAAAATGGAAAGAGACTTCATCCATCTTCAGAAAAATACAGACACCATCTTAGCCGAACACTTGGAGAGCGAGTACTGTGTGGAGGGAAGCCGCGCGCTTCTCAGCGTCGAGCAGCATTCATAATTCGTTTTAAATTGGATTACTGCCCTTCTTTTACCTTCATTTCCATGTTCATGTCTCTACAGTCTGACTGCTCTGTTACCACAAGGAAAACGTCCTGGTGATGTTTCCTGAGCATGTAAAGAGACACATGGAAAGGAAGTTCACTTATTATTATTATTACTATTATTATTATTATTATTATTATCATTATCATTATGTGAAGTAAAATACTGGCATGAGCGTTTTTGTCACCAGGTTTGTTAAAAAACCAAAATAAATTCAAGCGTCTTTACACTACAATAAAATTACTCTCCCTCTGTGTCTAAACACAAATTATCTAAAATATAAATATACAGAAACATGCTCAGAATTGGTACAGTGATATATCAATAGGAACCAATATTGTTACTTTATTCTTCAAAATGAGTACCCAGAAAACGAATTCACACTTCACTCAAAGGTAAAGGTTTCATTTAAGCAGGTTTTGTTATGATTTTTATTTTTTAAAATCAGAGTAAGTTTCCAAGACTGGCAGAGTGGTAGGTAGAAAAGGTGATTTACAGCCAGGCAACTTAGAATTAAACTCTGCAGCCAACCAGAGCCGAAAATTAACAGTAAGTAAGAGAGGAAGAGAAATAACTGGTTTATTTTCCCATTTCCATGAGCGAGTGTCAAAATTACGTCGACAACAGACAGGCTAAAACTTAGAACTGAATCATCAGGAGCAACTTTAAATATTTTCAAAATGTAGACCTTTTTAAAGCTACACCTTTGGTGCCTGAGGGAGCTTACCTACCTTAAACTTGGGACTCTTCACAAGCAGAGAACGTTCGAGGGCTGTAACACAAACTGTTCTGCTTCAGTTGCAAAAAACCCACATTTGTGTGGGGCTTAATGGATTTATTCTGATTTACCAAGACCTTTATACCTTGTGTGCATGTGTAAAGTGCTGACTATAAAAATCGTATTTACTCCAGTGCAGCAAAGTATAGGAGCACCTGAGTATTGAGCCCGTTTTTGCAAAGTTACTGCAATGTTGATTGTATTTGTAGGGTCATTTATGGTCTGAAAGAGGTGGCAAAAACTTCGGTGTCAATACGTGTTTAGCCACAGGAATCATGTAGGATTTGCTTTTCATGGATACACCGAATCATCACTGCATGCTTGAATCATTCATCAAAATACTTCCTTCAGTGCCAACAAGACTTTCCTGCTCTGCTTTCCCAGCTCTCCATGGGCACGCTAGATCATCTCTTCTCCTGTCCAGGGACTTCTGCTGTGGGGTGGTCGAGGTGAAGAGAAGGGAATGCTGAAGGAGGGGCACCAGTATCTCCCTTCATTTCCTCTTCTTCCCTCCCTGTCCTTGACTTGTCCTTTCCTTCCCTGATGGGACCTGGGCAGGAGACTCCCCCAAAGGTGTCTTCTGAGCAGAAGGCCTTTCGGGTCTGGCTGTTTCTGTTTCGTGCCACCTGAGGAGGCATCACGAGAGGCTGAGTTATATTTTTACCTGACACAAGCTCTCCAACACGAAGAATGAGCTTTTGCCCTGCATGTATGTGATGCTGTCCTGTTGAATCTTCTGCCTAAAGGGCCTATTTCTCTGTGTGGGACATTTTTAGCTAATCAGAAAACACTGAATAAATACACTTGGATCAAAGGAAGCGTGCTGATAACACAAGCTGTATGGCAGGTGGTGTGCTTAGCATCTGCATTGTAAAGCTGCCTGTACAGAGCAAGGACAAATAAGCAGTGATGCTTCCAAAACCCCTTTTATACAGATTACGTGAAAGCAGATATCTTAGAGAACACCTTCAACTAAAAAACAAGAGATTTTGATTAATTCTCTAAAGCATTTCAATGTAGCTTTAAAATCATCTGCGCTGCTAAGCTTTTACTGCCTTCCTTTAGGGTTGAGATTTAATTAAAGGTCAGTGTCACACACATTTCCACAACACATAGTAAAACCCTGGAATGAAATGAGCCTCACTTGAACATTTGATTAGACAAGATAATGTATTTCCCCCTGGAGTAGTTTGTTATTCAAAACAAGCTCTTTAGGGAAGGAAGTTCACATCGGTTGGTAACTGTTCCTGTGGATACCAAAGAACTTTGTACAGTACACACTACAGTAGATTGCACTGCGGGTCATTTAGGAGCTGGAAGCATGGCCTGTGTCTATGGAAAATTATCACAATGTACTAAAAAAAAAAAAAAAAAAGAGCTTAATAGCAGATAAACAGCAGGCAGTGATGCTAGGAAAAAAAATAACACTCAAATTTACAGAAGCAGTCGTGCTTTTAGTCAAGACATTTTCTAGTAGATGAATTTTAGAAATGCTGTTTTACACCTTGGGTGTCAAAAAGAAAACACTATTTAAAAGTTTGCTATTAACAGATGCCTTTAAATTTAATACAGAACAAGAACTTCTGGTTTTAAATTTACTGTAAACGCGGTTGTAGGCTTCAGAATTATTAGCTGATTAGCCTTTTTTCTATCATTGCCCTGTTTTGGTCTTTTCATGTACCTTGAAAATTTTAGTGACTGCTGGTAGCAAGTCATGTTCGTTAGGACTCATTTAAATTCTAACTTCTGACTATTTCTAATTATCTGTCTTTCGAGGGCGAGCTGGAAATGAATCTTGTATTCTGGGCAATGAACCCGCTAAAACAAAGATGTTTTTTCATGGAATGGGAACATTCCCTCAAGTTAATAAATACTTGCTGCCATGAAAGCAGTTTTAAAGCATTGTAAGTCTGGTCTGTCTCTGGTGGGTACTTCAGTTTAGAAATCCAATTTTAATCCAGTTTTGACTTTATCTCGAACTGCCGTGTTGTTTATGTCTTTGATTACACAAGTCTCTGTTAAGCAGCCAGCCCAAAAGAGTTATTGTGTTCTGGGGTTGCTGGAGCTGCTATCAAAGCTGTGGCTTGTATCTTGAATTTGTTATATGGAATTATGATGATGATGGTCTTCATTAGTTTCTTAGATTTAGGGGAAGGGTTCTGTGAGTTTTACATAGTATATATTATGTAATATCATTAGAATACATAATATTAAAGAATTCATATAGCTGTATATGAGTATTATACAAACGAGTTAACGTAATTTTCTGGTTTCCCCCTTGGTACATGGTATGAGCATTTGAGCTACGGTTTGAGTCAGTAGATAATCCCCAGTAGGAAAAAGAAGTGTATTTTGGCAGTCAGCACTGATCTCTTGTGTGAGTGCAGCAAGTAACTTAATCTTGTTGCCTCCATTCCTTCTCCTACCTTTCTTCTGACCTAAAGCAGAAGGGGGTATGTGCCCGGCATAATGTGCTTTGGGATCTTCACCGGGAGCTCTAAGTGTTGTTCTCAGCCTTGTAGTTTGTTCCATAAGTAATGGAGCTACTAAATTCTGGTTGCCTATGGATGTAGTGTAGATGCCCAGCCTAATTCTCCAGTCACAATAAATAGCCTGATTCTCCTTCAGGTCTCCTATTGCTTGATTTTCCTCAGAGCAGTCCCAGGCCCCTTCCAGATGGGCAAGAGGCCGTCCACGTCAGGGCAGCTTTTGGTGAATAAGGTCAGACCACATGTGTTGGTCAGCAGCTAATCCAGCAAAAACAGTAACGTGTTGAGATCACACTACAGCTTCCCTTCAGTAAGGAGGTGTTGAATCAACTCCTTCCTCAAGCCAGTGATGGTCATCCTAGACTTGGGGCCCTTCTTTGAGTCCTCTGCCATTTTGTGGCATTTGGTTGGAATTGGCCAGTGTGTTGCATAGTTGAGCCAAGGGAGGTTTAGGTTGGACATCAGGAAAAATTTCTTCGCTGAAAGGGTTGTCAAGCCCTGGAACAGGCTGCCCAGGGACGTGGTTGAATCAGCATCCGTGGAGGTGTTTAAAAGCCATGGAGATGTGGTGCTGAGACATGGTTTAGCAGTGGACTTGGTAGAGCAGGACTGTGGTTTGACTAGATGATCTTAAAGGTCTTTTCCAACCTAAATGATTCTGTGATTCAATGACAGTTAAGTGGGAGGCATAGTTGATTGTCAGGCAGATTTTATGACAGCACGTCATAGAATCATAGAATACCAGGTTGAAAGAGACCTCAAGGACCATCTGGTCCAACCTTTCATGGCAAAAATCCAAGCGCAAGTCTCCTTGCCTTAGGAAGCCAAGCTGAGGAGAGCATACATTGCAGCAAGGCTTCAACAGTTTAAGAAGTTAGGCTACAACTGAAATTTAAATGTAACATTTACATTTTATGCTTATGGTCACATTAGATGCTTATGGCAGCAGATAACCTTTCTCCTTGGATACAGTAGATCTTTTAAGAAGCATGGAGCTCTGCAGAATATTTTTCCTTCTCAAGGAGAATGAAAGATCTACCGCTCGGAAGAAGTTCAAGTAGATGAATCCTTGCAAACATGTTGATCAGTGGGGTGATAGACCCAGGCGCAGAATGTTGAGCACAACGTTGCTCCAGTCTTGGCCAGATGTACAGTGTCTTCTGAATAGTGTTCTCTATAAAAGCAGATCTTGTGTCATCTTTGGTAATGTATCTCTTTGCTCCTTTGAACAGCTGGTAAGATGTTCAACTAGAGTTGAACAACTTTCATTTCAGCCCTTCCATTCTTTTTCTGTGGACTTTTCTGCCAGCCTCCTTCAGTCGAACATAACACGCGTTGGTTTCTGTCCTTCGCGTTGTGCACAATGTGCAGTACGGATTTTCAGAAGTAGATGCAAATTCAAATTCTACATGGCTAATTTGAGGGGGAATAGTTTATAACTGTAAAAATAGTTTATAACTGTTTCCTAGCCCAGGAAGATGATTTCCCAGAGCATACCGTGGAAGAAGATACTTCATATCCTGTACCTTGTGCAAAGGTACTGTCTTATAACTGCAGCATCTTCAACATGAGTAGGATGATTCGCTGGAGAACAGCATATGATCTGGGACCATTGTGTAGCATCACAGCCATCTGAACGTCAGGAAAAACTGATTTCCCTTGAGAGTGCCAAAGCCTGGCCCAGGCTGCCCAGAGAGGTTGTGGAGTCTCCTTCTCTGCAGAGATTCCAAACCCGCCTGGACACGATCCTGGGCCCCTGCTCTGGGTGAGCTGCTGGAGCAGGGGGTTGGACGAGATGATCTCCAGAGGTCCCTTCCCACCCCCACCATTCTGTCTGATTCTTTGATCACCAGAGATTGAGAGTGGCTACCTCTATTCTGTGGTCTCATCCATAGTAAACCACCTTTAGAAAACAGTCACTAAAGAAAACAACCACTTTAAAATAGAGAAATTACAGCATTCTTAACTAGTTTTGCAATCTATTCATTTCTGCATTTTAATTGGGTATCCCTTTAAACAGATGCCCCAACACTGGAGGTGTTCAAGGCCAGGTTGGACGGGGCTGTGAGCAACCTGGTCTAGTGGGAGGTGTCCCTGCCATGGCAGGGGGGTGGAACGAGATGATCTTTGAGGTCCCTTCCAACCCAAACCATTCTGTGATTCTATTCAAAGCTGAAAGGATGTAGAACATGCATCAACTTATGTTACATTTCCAGGTTTATGATTTTAACTACGTATCATTAAGCCCACAATAAGATACTTCTTGACACGTACGTCTGCATGAAATGTTCAGTCAAAGCGTCTGCTGCTCGTTAGAAGTGTTTGGTGTCCCTTTTTCCTCTGATTCATAAAATGGATGTAACGGGGCAAGAGGATAGCTGTTGTGGAAAGTTGTTACTACAAAATACGGAAAACATGAGATCTCACGGTATGTTAAAAATAACCTTCAATAGCTGTTCTAAATTAGGCAGAGCTTAACGGCTACGCAGACGCGCTTCACGTTATTATTTGAGAGATTGTTTCGGCTGAGGTGCTGTTCATCCTTTCATGTCTTTTAGTTGGAAGGCTGTGACCAAACTCCCAGTGACTTTAGTGGCATCAAGAGCTGATCAATGCACTCCAGCATACCCGAGCTCCATTTCCATCCAAGGGAAGACACGCTGGCATGGGTCTGTTCCATACAGTATGAGTTTGTCGTTGTCCTGGGCTGGCCAAAATGACTGTGGGTGGTACAGAACGCAGGGCTGCGTCAGCATCGTTTTCACGCTACGCCGTTAAAAGTCGGGGAAAGTTGTTGTTGCTGGAGGGGAATTCACAGAAAGAGAATTCCTGATGGTAGGCAAGCTTTAAAACTTCCCTCCCTGCGTGGAACTGACGGTTTGGTATTTTTAGTGTATTGAACAGCCTTCAGAAACTTGTTTTGGTGCCTGAATGACTTTTTTCTTTTCCATTTTGTTGTATTAGATCGCTCTTTTGTCTGCGTAAGTAAAGAGCCGTTCTACAAATCTAAGCGTAATAGGATATCGCCGAGGTTCAGTGAATTACAACAGAGCTCTGCGTCTCCTCGCTGCAGATAAGACACGAGCAGTGTCGTGCTTTTCAGATTACTGAACACGTAATGAATTTCGAGATGAGATTATTCTGTTCGGAGCTAGGTAGTCTGAAGGTATGCTTGCCTCTGACGTGACAGCTCTGACTTCAGCTGCAGGTGTCATTTTGCTTTTCATACCATAGTCTTAAGTTTCTTACAGGCAAACCTTATTCTAAAAATGCTAAACGTAGCTGCAAAAGTGAAAAGATTGCTTAAAAATGCGAGAAAATCCCACGTCTTAGAGCCTTTGTTTGTTCAGTGCTGTTACTAACTTAACCAGAGTCCCATGAATATTTGGAGTGGTTTCATTTTTCAAGGCGGACACTGAGATTTCAACTGAACAAAGAGATGGGAAAAGGAAGAGTATGAGTTTTGTGTGTCTTTATCCTGTCTCAACGGTCAGTGATAATGATTTTGTAGTGTTATTTTTTCGTGGTACAGAATTATTTCACAAAATGTGAAGATGGATTTACACATCCATCCAGTCCACAAAACTCCATTGCCTTAATACTCCATAGTCTTAACTTAGAGTTGAAGATCGATAGGTTGGAAGACTGTCATCTTCCGTGACATGATCTTACTGTAACATCTACAAAATAATTAGGGTAAACAGACTTTTAAATGTGAATTTTAAAATGTTAATTTTAACGGTGAATTTTAAAAGTCCTTCCAAGCAAGCAGGTGACACAAAAAATTTTCCTGTCTCTACTAACCTCTTAAGGATGTTCCTTCTAGCTCATACAGTCTTTTCAGTCCACTGAGTGAATAATAAAGGACTTTCTCCCTTCCTGTTCCTCTGTTGGCAGGGCTGGTCAAGCTGTAAAGCTGCCCTAGTAGTTTGTAAGTATATCCCGCTATACTTTAGTAATCTATGCACAAGCCTGCAAGGATTCAAAGTGTTGTTAAATACGTAGTATCGGGCAGCAGTACAGTTGCATTATAAAAAAATGGATTCCATTTTATAAATTCTTCTAATTCTCCCATTGAAATGCTTTCCAAACAGTATTTCTTATTTTTATTTTGGAAGTCTAGCGCTGACTTTCCAGGATTCAGGTTAGTTTATTTTTATTCCACTTCCTAAGAAACATGGATGTCAACAGAAGCCCTTTTCCAATCCACACGTTGTCTGGAAAATCCTGCATAGTAAATAAAAGTTAATCTACTTACCTGAAGACCCAACTTCTTCCTGAAATACCTTGGATCTCTTCCAGCATCAGCAAAGAAAGGCCATGGTTTGGAACTATTCATATACAGGAGCACTGTTGAAAAAAATAACTCAGTGTTTAAATTTAAACCTCATTGTTGCGTGTTTAGTTATTGACCCATGTATCTGTGAAGAGAGGTGCATTTCTTTCTTCCTCTCTCTCCTCCTCTTCCTCCCCACTAAGGGAGGTCTACTTCTCCTGCTACCTTTCTTTCTCTTTCCTGCTCCCCCATTAAAAATAGAGCTCCTCCACTTCGTTCTCACTCTCCTGAGCAGCCCAGCCCCGGTCACAAGATTCACTTTCCGCTCCTGCCAGCATCCCTCCAGACTTCTCTGTCCTAGATAGCACTTCCCCAGCGAGACACCAGATGACTTAAGGACCTTAGACAAGGGTGACCAGTTCTGTGAGAAGAAAGTGGGAGGTGTCTGGGCTCTGTTTGCCTGGGAATCCTCCTGGTAGGCAGGAACTCTTGCCTTCCACTATGTTATCACCTATGGGAGAATCCAGCAAAACTCTTTTCAATAGGGATTGAAACTGCTGCTTGCAGCAGCGATTTTCTTTTCTAGTTCAATTAAGAGCCAGATGAGTGGTAGTTTTTAGGTCATCTGGAGATTTTCTAAAAGAGCTGCTGTTCTCCAGTGGGATTTTTTTTTCTTATCCCCCCCCTTAGGGGTGATTTTTTTGTGGTAAATGTCAATGGAGTTTGGAGAAAAGAAAGCAAATATAGCAAGATATCTAAGAAAGCTCACCTACAATTCTGCTGTCAGGCAAAAAGTCTGTGGGATTCTGAGCTGAGGAGCTTGGTGGTGAAAGGAATCAGCATGTCTTGTGAGCATTGATTTGGTTACTCAATTGCCCCTGTCCCCTACAGATGATTAGTTTAAAAGCTTGGTGAGGTGGTAACAAATTCAGAACTCAGGAGTATTTTAGTTTATCCTTCTGTCAGCTCAGTTGTGGTAGTGAGTGTTAGGCTGGGGGTGTGGAAGGTCTTGTAAGACGTATAGAACTTCCTTTGTCCTGGTTGTTCTGTGTTTTCTTCTAATGAAAACTAAATAAAGGAACTCTTTATTTTAGAAATGTCACCGTTAAGAAAACTGTCGAGTTTGTTTCGAAATTCTTTAGAAAACTTTTCTCTTAACCCCAAATTACATAGTACCACCATGAAAACTGGTTTAATCTTTTTGTTAATGCAGATGGGAAACTCAGATTCAAAATAATCGTCCAACAGTTAACTCTGAAGTGATTTCTGATATCCTAAAATAGTAACAAATGATGATTCTTACTGAAGCATCTCAAAATTTCCTAGAGATGACAGCAGGATTTGTTTCTAATTTGTATATGGGGAAACTGAGCCACCAGAGGTCACAGCAAATAGTTGGCAGAGCCAGAAATAGAGCTCAGGCTTTTCCACTTTCAGCTCAGTGTTCTTGTCACTGGATACCACCAGATGGTCTCCAGATTATTCAGTAAATAAGCCTCTGCATCCTCCATAAATATTCTGCCAAAGCCAACTGGCTGCGTCTCACGCTTGCTAGTTCCCAGTCTGTGAGAGTGGCTGACTTGGCAGGTGACGCTGTAGCTGGCCCCGTTGAGGAGTCCTCCCTTCTCCAGGTTCACGAGTTTCAGCCGGCAGAACAATCTCTTCCCTATCACTGTCCTTAGCAGTTCTTCTCTGCATCGTCAGGAACTTGTTTCATTTTAATGTAAAACTTTCCTGTGTGTAGTTGAGTCAAAGAATCTGATTTAAAGAGGAAAAAACCCCTCTTCTGATAACTGCCTGCAGATGTCTGAGGAGTGTCTACAGAAATATTTTATCTGCCTTTAAAATCTGGATGGCTTAGTTGTTACTGTCTGTGTGCCCTGAAATTCAGAGGGTAGAAAAAAATATATATATACATGCACTTGTGGTTGTGTGTGCGTGTAGCATAAATACCAGATGGGAGAGGAGGTTCATGACAACAAAACGAACTGTTTTCTAGTCTCTCTTAATTCACTTCTTCGCTTCCGAGTTCATCAGCCTTTTGCTTCTATTCTGGTGAGGGTTTTCATGGCTCTGAAGTCCTTCAGGATTTTGCCTACACCATTATATGTGCTTTATGTAGAAGTGGAGACCAGATGAGTGGTGTTCCACAGGGATTGGTACTGGGACCGGTGCTCTTGACCGTCTTTGTCAGTGATGCGGGCAGTGGGCTTGAGTGCTCCCTCAGCAAGTTTGCAGACGACACCAAGCTGTGTGGTGTGGTTGACACACTGGAAGGAGGGAGGCCATCCAGAGGGACCTTGACAGGCTTATGATATGGCCCCATGCCAACCTCATGAAGTTCAACAAGGCCAAGGGCAAGGTCCTGCACCTGAGTTGGGGCAATCCCTGGTATCTGGGTGGTGAGTCACTAGAACAGGCTGCCCAGGGAGGTTGTACATGATCCATCACTGGAGGTGTTCAAGGCCAGGTTGGATGGGGCTTTGACCAGTGGGAGGTGTCCCTGCCTATGGCAAGGGGGTTGGAACTAGATGATGTTTAAGGTCGCTTCCAACCAAACCATTCTATGATTCTGTGAGTCTAAACTAACCCTTACATATCCAGTGTTCTTCTGTTGGAGAGTTTAGTAGCGTAAATCTAAATGCTGGGCAGCAGCAGCTTTCCTGCCATAGTTGTGGTGCCAGTATTTTGCAAAAACTCAGTTCCGTCCAAACTAGATATTTGATTACAGGAACTGAATTCACTGCAGGGTAGATGAACCAGCTGACTGGAGTGGACATTTGACTGGTATTCTCTGAAACTGGGAGAAGCAGTTGGTAAGCTGGAGGCAGGACTGCCATTCACAAGGACCTTTTCAGGCTCTGCAGGGCTGGGCTGCCAGGAACCTCAAAGAGTTCAACAAAGAGACATGCTGTGGCCAGCACCTGGGTCAAAACAACTTTGAGCATCAGTGTGGACAGGGAACCAGCTGGCCAAGTAGCAGCTCCACCAGAAATTGTCTTGCAGGTCTGGTAGAGACATTAAACATGAGTCAGCAATGTCTCGCGCATACCAAGTTGTGTTAGGAAGAGTGTCAGCAGGTCAGGAATTATTCCGTCTCACAACACTCATGAGGCCACATCAGCATGTGTCCAGTTCTGCACCCATCCAGAAATGTCAGAAAGCTGCAGCGAGTCCAGTGGAGGAACCATTAACAAGGTTAGAGGGTGAAGCACGTGGCATGTGAGGAGAGGCTGAGGAAAATGATCTTGTTTAGCCTGGAAAAGAGAAGGCTAAGGTTGGATTTAGTAACAGTCAGACCCTGCCTGAAGGAGGAGAGGAGTGACAGAAACAGACCCCGTTGAGAAGGGCACAGTGGTGAAACAAGAGATGACAGACAACCTGCAACAAGGGGCAGTCGTCTTAGACGTTAAGGAAAAAAATTCACAGTGGCGGGACAGGAGGAGGTTGCCCAGAAAGACTGTGGCCTCCCTGTCCTTAGAGACTTCCAAAACTCAACTGGACAAGGCCCTGCGTGTCCTGCTGTAAATACAGCTTGAGCCCTGCTTTGAGCAGGAGGTTGGACTCAAGGATCCAGAGACCCCTTCCGACATAAATTCCTCTATGTTTCTATGCCTGTACCTTCTTCATGCCAGAGATGTGTCTCCTTGCAGGGCTTTGATGCACCTGTAACCAGTGAGGTGGATCAACATCGTTCTTGCAAAGAAAATACAGCTATATATAATGCGTATACCAGAACCAAGAATTCTAAAGCCGTAATCAGCCTGCATATATTTGGTGTTCACACCTAAACTGAGTTTTCTACAGCTTGAACTACCCGAAGACGGAGTCTATACTCTTGCTTTATAAACCCTCTTGAGCTCGGTGACAAAGAGAACCTTGTGAAACGCTGTTCAAGCCATATGGATGGAATCATCAACAAAAAGCATTTAGATCAGCAGCTGCTGAACTGTTACAAGTCAGCTGTGTGGATCCCAGTTGTTCAAGAGCCAAGTAACCCTGTGAGGAAGTGGTGATGCTATGAGATGATAACAAAGCCAAGGTATTTGTGTCAGAGTCGCTTCTCTGTGTCAGGTAACCTAGTTGAAACTGTTTTCCATGGCAAGCACGTTTCTTCACCGCTGCCACTGTTGTGTAGTTGGTGGCCACCATCCTTCACAGCCCGAAGACAACCCACCAAGAAGTAAGG
The DNA here is from genome assembly GCA_013400335.1 of Eurystomus gularis. Classification (NCBI taxonomy): domain Eukaryota; kingdom Metazoa; phylum Chordata; class Aves; order Coraciiformes; family Coraciidae; genus Eurystomus; species Eurystomus gularis. Next base: position 94,571 of record VZZY01017010.1, on the reverse strand, counting down.
TGCACAGTTTTAGAAGACCAGAACAATAGAGAAATCACATGCTGCAAAAATTCCAGGTCCCTCTTCAAGGGACAGTGCGTTTAAAGGGGTAGCATGTAAAGGTAAGAGTGAGAATTGAGCTTTAAGCTGTTGCTTTAACAGTTTCCTCATTGACCGGGTCTTCCCTGTGACCTGTCGCTTCTGCTGCAGCTTTTCCAGCAATTGTCGGTCTTCTGTGTTGGCCGATGTTGTTCATGGCCACTGGGTTTGTCTCTCTACAGTAGGGAAAAGGAGCTGGGCAACTCTGCTGTGAGTTCTCCCATCTCCACAGGCTTTAACTGAAAATTGGAAGATAGGGCAATTTATCTGCCTTTGTCTGTCAGCTTCAAAGTTGATTTGGTTTAAAAATAAGTCATGGGATGGAGGTCAGCTGCCTTTTCATGCAAATCAGTGTCATGGTTTCAACTTAATCATTTTAGTACTGTGGAAATTGTTGCTCATTTGTTGCAGCATGTTCTCAAGTTTCTCTGCCTGACCTCTACATGCCCCAAAAAGTATATGAAAACTGAAGGGTGGAGGAGAAGAGAGAGAGATGTTTAATGTCAGCCCTACCAGGACTTTCAGATTTTGCCAGTGTTGGTTATGCAGTTTTAATGTTTCAATTTTAAAAGCACCCAGTAATTGAGTCCACTTAAAATGTGTGCACAGGAAGGACTTTTATGAAACCTAATCGGTTGATTCTTGCAGTATATGTCTTTGTAGGTACAGAGACATATCACCGTGCTTTACCATTATTTTATCATAGCATCACAGAATCGTCGGGGTTGGAAGGGACCTCTGGAGATCATCTCCTCCAACCCCCTGCTCCAGCAGCTCACCCAGAGCAGGGGGCCAGGATCGCGTCCAGGCACCTTTGGAATCTCTGCAGAGGAGACTCCACAACCTCTCTGGGCAGCCTGGGCCAGGCTCCGACACCCTCACAGCAAAGAAGCTGTTTCTTATGTTTAGGTGGAACTTCGTGGGTTCCAGTTTGTGCCCATTGCCCCTTGTCCTGTCACTGGGCACCACTGACAAGAGTCTGGCCCCATCCTCTTGCCCCTGCCCCTTAGCTCTTGATGAGCATTGATCAGATCCCTTCTCAGGCTTCTCTTCTTCAGCTCAACAGCCCCAGGGCTCTCAGCCTTTCCTCAGCACAGAGATGCTCCAGTCCCCTATGTACTAAACCCATAGGAACCAGAAGTTGGGATTTCCTTTCACTACTATCAAAACAGACTTTGGAATGTGCCAAGTGTGTTGACATTGGAAAACATAGGCTTGGGGAAACAAGGATAACATGTTTATGAAACGCTGTCAACGTCGCTTGTCTTAAAAGTAGACATTTTGGTGCATGATACAAACACCCACCTGACAAATCGTATCGTCCCCCTGCTCTTTTGGTTGCTTTCTAGTGGCAGGATTGAAGTGTGGTTTCAGAGTCATTCTGAACTTTGTGGGAAGAGGATTATTCTACATGAGGGGAGGGAAAACACAACCCGCATCCACTTGGAAGAATGTTGCTGGGGAGAGTGTTTACACAGGCTTATGTCACGCTCAGCTGTACACTGAAACAGCTGCTTGCTCTAATTTAAGACTAAGAACATTGACAGTGTCCACTGGAAACACTGGACCTATTGTGTTAGCAGTGCAGATAACCAGTAGTTGGCATCTAGGCTAGTGCTGGCTTTTCTTTCTGTCTTTTTTCGTTATGGGGTGTCTTTTTTTGGTCTTCTCCATGATCTTAGTTGCAGAGCCTTTCACTGTTCCCTAATGTTTTGAACCTCACACCACAAAAGAAGACAAGACCCTAACCTCATGGATTTCTTCCTACAGCATCTAATGGATTAAAAAAGATAAGGATTCAAAATATGTAACCTTCAGTTTCAAGTGTTCTTTGCTTTAAGCACAGATCTTTGGCTTTAGTAATTCAGCAGTTGAAGTTAGTGTGAGGTTTTACTTCTAGAGAGAAGTTAGGAGCATAGTTCCAGCTATTTTCTTCAGCGACTGAAATCCTGTGCCTGATTTGAAGGGGTCAAGAGCTATGCCCCTTTTTGTGTCTTGTTCTGTTTGGCAGCTGAGGCCCCTGCAAAATACTGAGGCTGGTTTGAAGGGCAACCCTTCTTTGAAAATACGGAGTTCACAGAACTTTAGAGCAGGGAGCATGAAGCTCAAAGTGTTGTTTGTGAAAGAGGTTTTGTCAGCAAGGTCTCCTGAATCTGCTTCTTCGCATAGATCTGGCGTGTTCACAAATGGCCATTTGCTTCTTTCCCTGAAGGTAACGGAGGTCATGCAAGGTTCTGCACATGGTGTCTTCTTTATTGTTGATCTCCTAAAGACTGATCTTTGCACACTGCATGTGAACACAAAAATCGGAGGGATTCCGCTGACCAGACTTCACCCAACTGGGATACTCCATCCAAAACCATTAACTCGTCATGAGAAACTGGATTCTCGTCAGCCTGAAAACCAAACTAATTTCCACATCTATCGCATTTTAAAAAAGAATAGTAATATTTTTTAAAAAACCTCTTAGAAGTACTTCCTTTTCTCTGTGGAAGGGCAGCAGTGGTGTGATATCAAAAGTCGTCCAAACTTGAAGGACCAAATGGCCTAAAAAAGGAGAAGTCAAGTACCAGTACTTGAAGGGTGGCTACCAAGAGGAAGGGGGGTCCCTTTTTACAAGGAGTCACATGGAAAAAACAGAGGGGAATGGATGCAAGTTGCTCCTGGGGAGATTCCGATTGGAGTCCAGAGGAAGGTACTTCACAATGAGGACAATTAAACATGGGAATAGACTCCCAAGGGAAGTGGTGGATTGCCCGTCATTGAACAGTTTTAAGACTCAGCTCAGCAGGGTGCTGGGCCATCTCACATAAACTCTCTCTCTATATATATATATTTATTTAATTTTTTTTTTGCCTTGAAAGGTTGGACCACATGACCCCTTCCAACCTGGCATTCTATGATTCCCTCATACCTTTGAAGGACTTCTTCTGCTTCATGGGTTAGTGAAAAGAAAATCAGCTTGAGTCAGTATGGATCTCCCCGGTTTGCCACGCAAGGCGATCCCAGGTTCTCATTTCAACACCAAAATCACGTTTTTATTTCTGGAGAAACTCAAGTAACAAGAGTAACCAATCTTTTCCACTCCTGCATGGGTAGAAAAAGTAATAAGGAAAAAGATAAATGACACTAAATATACTAGTATATTAGTTCTGGGTTGTCTCAAACTGCAGCTCCAGCTGGTATCTTCCTAGAGGTGTTCAAGACCAGGCTGGATGGGGCCTTGAGCAACCCGGCCTAGTGGGAGGTGTCCCTGCCATGGCAGAGGAGTTGGAACTAGATGATCTTTAAGGTCCCTTCCAACCCAAACCATTCTATGATTCTATTTACTTTCTAGAAAGTCAGATAGGTGAGAGAAGTTCCAGCTGGTGGAGGTGATTTGTACAGCAAGTGCAAATGGAATCTGTAGAAAAAGTGAGGACCATAAGGTTAAGAGATACTTAAGAGTATATTAACCATTGAGAAGAATGCCTGAAGTCATCTATAGTTCTGCGTCTTGTTCTCAAAGTTATTGGAACTAACAAAAAAAAGGTCTTTCTAGTGTCACTCCAAGGGGCAACCTTCCGTTCGATACATAACCATGAACAGTCTAATCACTACAAACTGCCCCATTTGGAAGCTGCTTAATCATTTCTCAGAGAGAAGGAAAACTCAGAGGTTCTGTGGAGTGGATACTATTGTCTTGTTTAAATTCTCTTCTTTCTCCCAGTCTTATCTCCTCCAGCCCTCTCACACATAGCCCATTCCAATCAAACATACCCTTTCTCCTGGAGATACAAAAGAAGAGCTTGGGGAATTTGAAGAAAGATGTGGGCTTAATTTTTTTTTCCTTTCTCAAGGTTTTTTATCTCAAAAAAGAAAACAGAAACCAAGGACTTAGAATAGGAATAAAGGAGCTCTCACCTGGAAGGACACACATTTCTCCTGAGTTAACATGCAGAAAATGTTTTCCAGAGGCAATTTATTTCTAATTCAAGAGCTGTGCAACAATTTATTCAAAGAGATGAAAGTGGGGATCAAAGACCCCAGACTGAGTAAAAGAGAATGATTAAGATGATCGTGATTTAGATTTAGAGAAGGAATTTTTTTTTAAGTTGTTAAACAGAATCAAACAAGGCTGTGCTGTTTAGAGGGAGGAAAAAAGCAACCTAAGTAGTACTTAGTCTAGCTGCTACTGGTTTTGCAAGAAATTGAGCTATTTGCAAAAACCTATAAGGAACTACTGAAAACATGTACAGAGAATCAGTCGGACATAAGGAAGAGTTTATCTCAGTGTGTTCAGGGTGTCTCCTGCTACAGGGGTAATCTGAGCTGGATGAAGAGGGAATACAACAATTTTCTCACTGCCCTGGGGGAGAAAGTTCCTATTCTAAACTAAAATGTTGGACCATGGCACCGTGTAGAGACTCTATCCAGTGGAAGGACAGGTTCCCATGAAGGTGGAAAACCAGTTCCCAGTTTCGAAGGAAAACTGTCAGCAGAAACTAAAATAAAGTTCTCAAATTGCCCGTTCCTGGCAGGACATACCTGCACATGAAACTCTTGACTCTTATAACACTTATAAGAGAGCTTGTGATTACCTACAGCTGGACCTAAGGAAGAAAACTGTACAAATCTAAAACCGGTGTTATTTAAGCACTTGTAAAAAAAAAAGGATTTCTTGTCTGTGTCCAGATCATAAAGAAATACATAAGGCTCAAAGACGACACTTAGAGAAAACTTCAAATGTTTCCATTTGTTTATTTTTACATGTTTGTGTTTCGTTGTGTTTACGGGATCTTAGTGTTTAAAGTCCAGAACCAGTAATCGGAACTATCAGTGTGAAGTGGTGGGAAGAGAAATGCCACCTTTAATACGTGCAATTTGAAATCATATCCTTCCATAAAGGAGAAAAAAGTTAAATATGTTGATGATCATTCAGAGAAAAGTATTGACTGTAGTAGTTTATTATGTTCAGCCTTATGATAAACTTCCATTTATTATGAGGGATAAACACAGATGTATTCTTTAAATCTTACAAACACTAGGAAAATGAAGACGTAAAATGATGTAAAGATGTATGAGGTACAAAATTTTGCTGCTACATTTGTATGTAATAGCACAATAAAACCAGGATTATCCTGTGAAGTTTCCCCTCATTTCTGAGAGGTGATTACTAAGTATAAAAAAACCCAGGAGCCTTTTCCAGCTTTAAATCTCAAAGCTGCAGAATGGAGCAGGTCAGGCAGGAGCCAGTGGATCAGAATGGAGCAGGCAGCACCCATGGAAAGGGCAGAGCAGATTCTTGCAGGGACTGAAACCTGCAGAATGCTCAGGGGTCCTCCAAACAAAGAGACCAACTGGTTCTTTAAGGGAAGGGCCCTTCCAGTTTGAACCATTTGCTGTTCCTCGCTGGTGCTGGCATCCGGACAGAGTATCCCTCCCTCACACATTCCTTTCTCACTAGATATATAATTATTCCTTTACATGTTGCCATAGTTTTAAGCTCCTGACTCAGATTTCTTAAATACCATCTAAGACAACTGTGTATTCCCTTCTCAGAAAGGAGGGTCAGGGATAGCCTTGAAGGAGCCACAGTTGTTCTCCACTCCAACCTCTTGTTCCCCGTGGCTTGCTGCTCTGTGCTCAAGCAGAGAGATTCTCTTCAGGAGAAGATTTGCTAAAGATTTCTTACGATACAAAATTTCTGTTAATACAAAGTTAGGTCTCTTGGACTTCAGTGGCACTTTTCATCTGTCCTGCTGCTGCCATGGAGTCAGGCGGTCACTTCCTTTGATCCAGAATGACGCAGTTGGTCCCCAGCTGCACCAGTAAGAGTTGCTTCACTCGTGCCTCCTGCTGCAACACCCCAGGCTTTGCGAGACTGGAGAACAAGCTGTTATCAAGTCCAACCTCTTTACCACATCTCTGCCACTGCATAATCCGGGTGGCTGCAGGCAACCCCAGTCTCACGATAGGCGACGAGAGTGGTTCGGGAGGAGCATCCCCCATTCAGAGGGTGCTGTGGTGGCAACGGCGCGCTCAGCAAGAGATCTAATCAATAATCTACATCTTGCCAACCAACCACGGGGCGTTGCAACCTTAGCCTCGTGTGTAGTTAGAAGATACGGGTACCAGGAACAGACACAAGTCTGTGTTCCTGCGTGGTCCGACACGGCCCTCTCTGCAGCGTGGAAGGTGTGAGTTCGCTCAGTTTTAGCTCAGGCTGGGGAGGCAGTTGATCCAGTTCTTTGGAATTCCTGGCAGAATAGGGCCGAAGTCTTTTATGTGCGTTTTATTGCCTTTCTTTTTTATCCATCAGAGAAAAAGAAAATAGTTCGAAGAAATAATAATTATACAAACATCACCAGAGCAAAAATTTTCTGACGTGCTTCAGTTACCCCAGGGAATTAACCAGATTTAATTCCTGGACAATCTGATTTTTTATTTTTTAAATTGTTCCGTTCTAGTGTCCTTTACTTATTTTTCTGGCAGATATATTTGTATTTTGGGCTCAATCTCAAACTGTAGAGTTTGAAATTGTGTACCTGTGGCATGTCACAGACTCACAGAGCGGTTGAGGTTGGAAGGCACCTCTGGAGGTCATCTGGTCCAGCCCCCTGCTCAGGCAGGGCCACCCAGGGCCAGTGTCCCAGGGCCAGTGTCCCAGGACCATTTTTGGGCAGCTTCTGAGTATCTCCAAGGCTGGAGAGTCCACAGTCTCCATGGGCAACCTCTGCCAGTGCTTGGTCACTGGCTTGCACCAGTGAAGAAGTGTTTCCTGAGGTTTAGAAGAAACCTTCTGTGTTCCAGTTTGTGCCTGTTGCCTCTGGTCCTGTCACTGCACACCACTGACAAGAGCCTGACTCCATCCTCTCTGCACTTCCAGGTACTTATAAATCCCCAGAGCCTTCTCTTCTCCAGACTGAGCATCCCAGCCTCTCTCAGCCTTTCCTCATAGAAGAGTTGCTCCAGTCCCTTCATCATCTTTGTGGCCCCTCATTGGATTCTCTCCAGCGTATCCATGTTCCTCTTGCACAGAGAAGCCCAGAACTGGACCCAGCACTCCAGCTGTGGCCTCACCAGTGCTGAGCAGAGGGGAAGGAGAACCTCCCTCCATCTGCAACACCCCTCCCAGTGCAGCCCAGGACACCGCTGGCCTTTGCTCAAGGGCACGTTGCTCATATTCACTTAGAAACCTGTGGCTTTTTTCTCTAAGCTCGCTTCGGGGTAAAAGAACCTGCTTTGAGTTGGTTGGTTGACTATTGGAAAGTGAAGTTTTGTGTGATTTTCAAGATTATCAGACCATCTTTGGGGCACTGTTTCAAATTTCTTCACCATCTATGCACGTCCAGTTACTTTGATCACTAAAATAGCGTGCAAAATCCTTTTCCAGATCTGAAACTTGGCATTACATGCCATTGCATAAAAGCCACTTTGTAGCTGTTGCCCACATAGAAGAAGGAACTATTTACTTCCCTCTTTCAAGTGATATTTTCTGTACTTCTAGTCTGTCCCTGTGCAGAAAATAGAAGCTGAGGTTGCTGTGTTTTCTTGTACAAAGGTTTTTGTGAATTGGTGTATTTTAATTAATTAAGAATTCATTAGAAATCTGTATTTGAAACACTATTTCTAGTTGTTCTGTATTATTTTGACAATAAGCATCTGCTTCCTTATAGTTGTTTTTTATTTTCACTGATGTATACGCTTTTTTATGAGTAAAAGGGAACAAATAGTATCTAAATAGATTTATTATGACAGAAGCTGTTATGACATTAGAAATTCTAGGTTTATTTTGGAAGGCACAATCACATGAAAAGCACAGCAAGTATGAAACTGCATCAGATTTTTGAATTTTTATTCTTTTTCCCCATTTTCTACGGATTATTAAAATCACTGACTGCGATTCACACCTGTGATCACATCTGTGACACGTATGTGATAAAGTGGGTAGAGTTCATAGAATCATAGAATGTATTGGGTTGGAAGAGACCTTAAAGGCCATCTAGTCCAATCCCCCTACAATAAGCAGGGACATCTGCAACTAGGTCAGGTTGCTCAGAGCCCCATCAAGCCTGACCTTGAATGACTCCAGGGATGGAAGTTGTGGCAAATGATGCTCTAGTCAAGTCTTCAAACAGATACTGGGCAGGACTGAGGTGGAGTCACAAACACCAGGAGTGTGTCGTCACCTCCCTGCCTTGAAGCATTACTCATCAGGAGGTCTGTGATCATTTGCTGGGGCCCATCTCATGGACACGGGTCTGATTCTGCTCCTTCCAGCTTCCAGATTCAGGAGTTCACCACTGGCATCCGTAGCGTAGGCAAACGGTGTCTCTGCAAGAGGAGTTGTGTCCGTTTTGCCATCGGTAACCTCAAAAGCAGAACATTGTGCTTGGTTTGCAAGAGTTGCTTCCTTGATTTTTCCCTGGGGTAAAGGTAAACTTCTTTAGAAATTATTACAAATTAAGTTTCAAGAGTGTTACGGGGCTTTCATTTCCGTTTCTCCTGGACAGGAGCATTTCTTTTAGGCTTTGACAGTGAACAGCTGAGAATTTCAGTTGTTTGTGTACACCTGAAATAGACTTTCAGTTGGTTTAGGGTGCTAAAGAAGAGAAAGCCTCCAACATTCATTTTGGGAGTGGAAAAGTTTGCTTTCGTCGTCTGCATGGGCACAGTAGTTTTTATTCATCATTTAGTGTTCTGGCAATAATTTAAATCTTGCTCTTTTCATGTATATTTTTTTAAATATGTTTCAATTTAAGTAACTAGAGGAAAACTTTGTATTCCTTCTCACGCAAATGAAAACTCTTCGTTCTCTTTGTTTTCATTCTGTTTGTTGCAACATTAATGGCAGATGCTAAGCACAGGTATAATTATCAACTACAAAACTATTTCAGAAGCTAAGCCTCAGGAGAATTATGCTGTGAGAGTTTGCAAAAGAAAAGATTAATATTTGAGCATAAACTTCTGCAAGTTGCACTCCCCTGGAAGGTGGAAAACTGAAGACAATCATGTTGCTTGTTTAGAATATCCCTTCTCCCCAGAAATCCGTGGTGGACTGTGGCTGGAGCACTCTGCATGATGATTTGAAAGTCAGATGATGTATTCGTGTTGATGAAGGGAATCTGTGCTAGGGATCTGAAGAAAACATTGTAGGATTAGCAAGTTACTGTCTTCACTCTGTTGACTGCAGTTACATCAGTAACAGCAACACCGTACATGTCCTCTGCTGTTCTACTGCGTCAGTCAGAACAGATGAGGAGTTGGATGGGAAACAGTTTTTAGCAATACTGTTGAGTCTTTCTGACATAAATCAAGTCCTTTATTTGTCTGCATGTGTGAAAAACTCTTGGGCTTTTCCATGGTACTTGTCTAAATGATTTTTCATTGTTTTCTTGATACATCTTGTAAGCTGGTATCTTCTGTTTGGGTACTGAGTGCTTCTTTTAGACTCACATGTCACTTAAGTGTCACAGACTCACAGAATCACAGAGTGGGGTGTTGGAAGGGACCTCTGGAGATCACCTCACCCAACCCCCTGCTCCAGCAGCTCACCCAGAGCAGGGGGCCCAGGATCGTGTCCAGGCGGGTTTGGAATCTCTGCAGAGAAGGAGACTCCACAACCTCTCTGGGCAGCCTGGGCCAGGCTCGGACACCCTCACACCAAAGAAGTTTTTTCCTCCTGTTCAGATGGAACCTCCTGGGTCCCAGTTGGTGCCCATTGCCCCTTGTCCTGTCGCTGGGCACCACTGACAAGGGTCTGACCCTGTCCTCTTTGCACCTGCCCTGTGTGCCAGTCATCACTTATTTTGAAGTGGTGTTTTGAAATGACCACATTTTTTTCTGCTTCAATTAGTCCTGGCAGAAGTGGTGGGTTTCACGAGCTGTGAGCATAGAGAGGGGATTTTTTTGTGTGTTTAGAGTTGTCGGTTCCTGCCTTCAATTTACAGTGGCTGAGCATTGCTCCTTTTGCCAGGGTACATGGGAGCTTTCGCCTGGATCTTAAAAGCAACAGGAAGATGAATACCTGAATGCAGTCTCAAGAGATCTTCTGCCAGGTTAGGAATGGCATTCCAAAGTCCGCAAAAATTTACGTTCAGGTTTTAATCACAAATATTTACACAGGCCTTTGAGAGTGATCAGAAAATAGAATCATAGAGTGGTTTGAGTTAGAAGGGACCTTAAAGATCATCCAGTTCCAACTCCCTGCCATGGGCAGGGACACCTCCCACTGTAAGAGGCTGCTCAAAGGCCCATCCAACCTGACTTTGAATACCTCCAGGGATGGATCATCCACAACCTCCCTGGCCAANTGGCCCCGCTCCAGCAGGTCCATGTCTCTGCTGTGCTGAGGACTCCAGAGCTGCCCCAGCACTGCAGGGGGGTATCACAGAGCGCAGCAGAGGGGCAGGATCACCTTCTTCTACTTGCTGGTCATGCTGCTTTTGATGCAGCCCAGGCTACTGCTGACCATACCCAGAATAAACATTCTACACTGCAAAGTGAGACAACAATGAGTAAGTGGTTGTGTTGTGGATCTTTACAACAACAACAAGAAGTATATATGTATTTTCAGTGAAGCATTCTAATTTAAGTCCCTTACTGTTCGTCCTTCTTTGGATGTCACAGCATGAGAGAGATCAGCTTGGTCATTTCAAATATACTTGGATCCTTTCCTGTTTTATTTTGCCACCATTTCCATACGAGGAAATCACTGATTTCATACTTAAGTTGCATTACTCCCCATTTCTCTAACAGCACAAACACATCAACATCATAAGAATACACATTCTTGGAATGACGGTTTATTTGAATCAATAAAATTTTAAAGTTCTTAATAACTCACTGATTGAAATCCTAAATGCAGTTGGAGGACAGGAGGACATGTGCTGGAAACCCACAGCTGACAGTTCAGAGAACAAAACTGATAAATATCATCTCCGCACTTACTACAACTAATACAGCCGCTCATTAATTTTTCAGTCATCTGGAAATGCTGACTCACCGAAACCCAGAGTTTTTAAGAATCCAAGAAAACTTGGAGGAGCCTTTCCTGACCAAACTGGCTAAATGCGGAGCCAGGGAGAGCTTCCAAGGCGCTCGTCTGGGAAATCGGGATTTCTGCTCTGCCTGGTTCTCAGTCAGAGGAGGAAGCGTGAGCTCTCTTTTCCCAGAGGAGCACAGGGCCACCAGCTCGCTGGATTGGCAGGAATTCTTCCTCTGGTTTGGGTAGTAAGTATAGGCTGAACTCTGATGTATGTTGAGATAAAACATACATCCTGGGTTTTTTTAAGCACAAAAAACAACTCCCCTGCTGGAAAAGCGAACAAGCACCGCAGCACTTCATGGTGGTGTGTCACTTTACTGCCCAAACAGAAAATGAAGGTCGTTCTCTAAGGAAAAAAATCATCTAAATCCATTAAAAGCAGACAATTTCAGCTCGCTTGAGCTAATGTTGCTAAAATGCCCATCCCCTCAGCGCAAAAGCATTCGCCAGGAAATAACACGGTCGGATATTCTGCTCCTCATCCCTTTCACTTGCTAGAAAACACTTTCCCCCTCAGCTGGTTTCCTCCCATGATCGCAGCCAGGACCTTTGGGTTGGAACGGGTGGGGTCTTGGCTCCCGCGCTGCGTGGCTGGATGCTGATGTGCTCTGCTGATCTGTAATCATTGACGTGCCGCGGACTTCCATACGTGATTCCATAGTCGTGAGTATCGTAACAGCCTGGAAAGGGCAGGGGAAAACACTGTTCTGGACTTGCTTCTTATGGAGGAGTGAGAGGTTTGAAATACCAAGAGAACATCTGGGTGGTGGTGTTAGAATAATTCTGATATGTCTCAGGATGAGGATGTGAGTGGTGGGTCTCGGGTATGCTGAGAGAGGATAATAGGAAAAAATAAAAGAGCGTGAATGTTCTGAATCTTCAGAAAAACAGAGCCCTAAGTAAAACTGCCACATAAATAAGGTCTTGAGTAACTCGTCTGAGAAACTGAATAAAAATAAAGAAGTTATGTTCCATATAAAGACAACTTTCAAAATTCCTTGACTGTAGAAAATACTAATTCTTATAAACGGAGTATCTCTTAGGAAATTTGTTGGAATAAATAGATTTCCTAAAATGGGGATTCATGTCTTTGTTTGACATTTGTCCCAACTCCTCATCAATCCTTGTGGGGAAAGCCAGAATCAGGTTTCAAAAAACAACCTTCTATTTATCTCTGCGGTTTAATCATTTGCAAATTATCATTCTTACTGATAGCGTTCATAATAATCTACTTGGGTAAGCATGTGGACATTCCGCCAAATGCATTTTTCCAGTTCTGTGCGTGGTTCATTTAGGAGGATTAGGAATTCCAGAAATAAGCCCTGGGTTGAGCAGTCCGTGAAAGATTTACAAAATGTTTGCCTTGTCTGTGTGCAAGCGTATATATAGAAATGAAGATATTGCTCCCGTTCTTCTCTTGCAGTGGTGTTGCTAAACCGAGGAAAATGGGGGGGTTTAGCAACAGCCGAATTGAGATTTATTTTGTATTAAATAGTGCTAACTTTTGAAGTGGTGGGTCAAAGGGGGAAAAGTAATTTGATGCTAAATAATTATGAGCTATTTTATGTGGAGACCAGTGATGAGTGGTGTTCTGCAGGGATCAGTACTGGGACTGGTGCTATTTAACGTCTTTGTCAGTGCTATGCACAGTGGGATCAAGTGCACCCTCGGCAGACAACACCAAGCTGTGTAGTGTGGTTGACACGCTGGAGGGAAGGGATACCATCCAGAGGGACCTTGATAGGCTGGAGAGGTGGGCCTGTGACAACCTCATGAGGTTCAGCAAGGCCAAGTGCAAGGTCCAGCACCTGAGTTGGGGCAACCCCACACACACAGGCTGGGCAGTGAGTGGACTGAGAGCAGCCCTGAGGAGAGACTTGAGGGTGCTGGTGATGAAAAGCTCAACATGAGCCAGCAATGTGCAAGTGCAGCCCAGAAAGCCAACCGTGTCCAGGGCTGTATCAAAAGCGGCATGAGCAGCAAGCAGAGGAAGGTGTTTTCCCCCCTCTACTCCACTCTCATGAGACCCCACGTGGAGTACTGTGTCCAGCTCTGGAGCCCCCAACATGAGGGGCATGGACCTGTTGGAGTAGATCCAGAGGAGGCCACAAAGGTGATCAAAAGCCTAGAAGCCTTCTGCTGTGAGGCCAGGCTGAGAGAATTGGGCTTGTTCAGCCTGGAGAAGAGAAGGCCCCAAGGAGACCTTCTTGCAGCCTTTCAGGACTTAAAGGGGGCCTAGAAGAAAGCTGGGGAGGGACATTTTGCAAGTGTTTGTAGCGATAGGACAAGGGGTAATGGGTTCAAACTGGAGGAGGAGAGATTTAGATTAGATGTAAGGAAGAAGTTTTTCACTGCAAGGATGGTGAGACACTAGAAGAGGTTGCCCAGGGAGGTCGTAGGTGCCCCTGTTCAGGACCAGGTTGGATAGGGCTTTGAGCAGCCTCTTATAGCAGGAGGTGTCCCTGTCCATTGCAGGGGGGTTGGAACTAGATGATCTTAAAGTCCCCTTCCAACTCAAACCATTCTATGATTCTGTGATTTTTTCATTAGTATTTTAAATGTGAAGTGAAATTTGGCAGTAGGAACAAAACATAATAGATCTGTTTTGGCTTTTAGGATTAGCAACACAGACTATTGTATAAAGTCATCCTCTGTTATTTCTAGTGTTAGGAAATCGAGGATCATTTTTTAATTTCACTAATTAGGATACCAGTGGGAAAGCAAATACAAGACTATCTCAGAGTCAGTGAAGGAAAATTTGAAGCGACTTTAGCCAGAAGTCACATATTGCTTATCAGCGAGGCTTTTTTTCTTTGGCAACGCCTTCTTCTCTTTCCTTGCTTTTGAAGACATACATCATGCGTTGGTTAACAGGAGAAATGTTCACCCTCAGCTGAAAAAACACCTCGTCCTCAGAACAGCCATCCGAGTGTATTGCGAGACTTTAATGAGAAACCTCTGCAACAGGTCGTCAGTAGATTTTTCGTGGTTTTCTTGCTTTATTGATTGGAAATAAGGAAAGAAGGATGACCCTACATGGTTTCAGTGGAAGGGACAGCAGGGAGTGGCCGTTTAGCTGTAGTCTGAACAGACCTTAAAGCCCAATCCGTAAAATGGGGACACATTAAAACATGTGGGCTGAGGTGAGGTAAAGCTTGCTCCAGAAACCCATCGCGCAGGGAGAGCAGAACACCGCAGGTACCAAAGGTTTGGGTTTGTTGGGTTTTTTGCAGAGATCGCTGATAAGACTCATGGACAGAAATGCACGTAGAGCTTTCAGTCCCTCTCAACTTGAGTGCTTTCATTAATAGCTCTTTTTTCTGCCCTTGGTCCACAGGAGAGTGAGAAAACAGGTAACTCTTGTGCGAAGTCTCTAAGATCCCACACCCTTTTTCATGTTACCAGCCATGCTCGCTCCACAGGACCGATGGCACCTATGAGCTCTTTCCCCTTGTCACTATACGGGTGATGCTCCTGGTGCTAAGGCTGATTCACAGAGCAGATGTTCCCTGATCTGTGTTGGAAATCATGGGATGCTTTATTTTTTTCGCTCTTAATTTTATTCTCTCTATTCTAGCTTTTGCAGATTTATTCCTTTCCTTCTTAGCAAGTAAACAGAGTTGTGACATACTCCAGCAGGTTAACTGGATATTCATAAAATTGCGAAGGGAGAGGAAATCAAGATTTCAGTGACTGCATTTACTCCATCATATTCTCAGAAGTGTTCACTTGTCTCTTGCTGTTCCGTTCTTAGAATCATAGAATGGTTTGAGTTGGAAGGGACCTCAAAGATCATCTAGTTCCAACCCCCCTGCCATGGGCAGGGACACCTCCCACTAGACCAGGTTGCTCAGAGCCCCATCCAACCTGGACTTGAACACCTCCAGTGATGGAGCATCCACAGATTCCCTGGGCAACCTGTGCCAGGGTCTCACCACCCTCAGAGTGAAGAATTTCTTCCTAATTTCCAATCTAAATCTCCCCTCTTCCAGTTTGAATCCATCACCCCTTGTCCTATCACTACAAGCCCTTGTAAAAAGTCCTTCCCCAGCTTTCTTCTAGGCCCCCTTTAAGTACTGACAGATTGCAATAAGGTCTCCCCAGAGCCTTCTCTCTCAAGGCTGGACAACCCCAACTCCAACTCTTTCAGCCTGGCCTCCCAGCAGAGGAATTCTAGGTGTTTTCTCCATGACGCTTTGCATTGTTAAAATCTGAAGATAAACCATCGTAACCAAACTTGCACATTTGTTCCCTCCCCTGTTTAAATACGTAATCAAAATACGTTCCTTAAATTATTTCTTCTCTCTAACTTTGCGAAATGTGCATCGAAATGCATTGCCTCGGGCTTTGATATTGGGCTCTCGTTGTCCTACAGCCATTTCAACTTGTTTATATGTCTAGTTTTATACCAGATTTTGTTACTTGATTATTCGTCACAGGGCTCTTCAAACTGTCTGCCACAGATTTTAAATGAGTTACCCACACTGATACGGCTCAAGTGAAACACTTTCCACATTAAAGCTCTTTGTGGATTGAGAGGTCTTCAGGATTTCAGAAACTGAATGAAAAAAAAATGGAAAGATTTCTGAATGCCAGAAAAAAAACATTAAAAATCACTCTTCTGTGTAATACTTTGTTGCAAAATACTGTAGAAGTCACAAGACAGCCTCAGTCCGGGCATTTTTACAACTGCTCGAGGGTCAGCTGTGATCGTTGTAAAGTCTTATCAAATTAATAAATTAGTTATTAAAGCTGAACTTTCTCCTTCGGGTTTCCGAAGTTCCTCATAAGAATGCTTAATTTCCTGTTAGGAATATTTATTTTAATTTTTTTCTCCTATTCAGATTATTTTGATTCCTTTATATCTCTGCATACTTTCCCTCCCTTCTCCCTCTCCTCCCAACTATTCCTCATGTTAGAGGAAGCTGCCTTTTAACAGTACATCAAATAAAATCATGTTGAAAACTGTCTTGCTTGAGAGCTAGCATGTTAAGGAGAGGCAGTTCCCCTCCTGAGAAGATCTCCAGTGTTTTTCCTACAGCTTGACTGGAAGGTCAGGATCTTTTGCTCAGGAATGTACCTACATCTGCACCTGGATCCTCGCTGTCATCGTGTATCACAGCTCCCCTTCTTGCCCTCAACGTCGGCGCTGTGGCAGAGCCCCCCTGGTTCTCCACATCCTATGGCAGCACCGTTCATTAGTTCGTTACGGATTTACTTGTGCTCTCTGCATGGAGAGCTCTTGGTCAGCTCTTTGTCTCTCCCTGGTGCATCTGCTTTGGGCATCACATGGATTGTATTGGCATCCCTGCAGCCTGCTCTAGGTGAACCTGCTTTGGCAGGGAGGCTGGGTGAGATAGCTCCAGAGGTCACTTCCTACCAGGCTGTGATTCTGTGATCCCTAGTCCTGAGGTGACCCTGCGGAGCTACAGCAGTTAATACTAATTAACAGAATGAATCTGCTTGCTAGCTGGTGCAAAAGATCTGATAAATAGTTTCAGTGGTTTGGAGAATCTGGCTCAAATATATAAGGTTTAATGTAAAAAAATATTTCATAAGCAGAACTTGTTTTTCCAAATCATTATTGTTCCACTCGAAACTTGCTTCTGTAGTTTGTTAGGGTTATTACATAGAAATTTGCAGGAACACTCACATTCACTGTATATTTTATATTTTTTCATAATTTATATGGCTATAACTTCTTTTTAAAATTTGTATGTTAGTCATCTTGGGATGAATTCAAATGTTGAGGCCTAGAAATCGAGTTTAATGAAGTAACTATGGTTTGGCGAGATTCTAAGGATATTTTTAGTATTTTTTATTCAGAAGTAACTTTTCTTATTTCTTCTGGCCTCTCAAATGTTACTAATTTTTCTATTCCTTGACATATCTCTCTGTTGTCCAGATACCCTTCCATCTGCTTGAGGATCATCTCATACCCATCTGGAGACAGTGTAGCTGTGGTGGGACACTATGTCAAGCAATATTACAAGAGGAAACGGCCTCAAGTTGCGCCAGGGGAGGTTTACTTTGGATATTAGGAAAAATTTCTTTACTGAAAGAGGGGTCAAGGCCTGACCCAGGTTGCCCAGGGCAGTGGTGGAGTCACCATCCCTGGAGGTGTTCAAACAATGTGTAGGTGTGGCACTTCAGGACATGGTCAAGTGGTCATGGTAGTGTTGGGTTGACGGTTGGACTTGATGATCTTAGAGGTGTTTTCACCCTTAATGATTCTGTTCTATATGGGAAATTCTTAGAGTGCATGGTCCAAGGTGTTCAAAAAAGGAAAAGTAAGATGGAGCACTGGAACCGATCGATTGCCCTGGTAGATTATTTAATAGTTTCCAGCTGACTGATCAAATAGTTAATAAAATGGATAGCAATTCGCTGCTTTTCCCTCTTTTTATCATTCCTGAGAGAACACAAAAGACTGCTTATTTTTTAAAATAATTTATAAACAAAAGCCTCAGAGACGGAGAAAATAAAACTCTTGAAGAAAAGGCAAAAGCAGTAAGAGCAAAAACCTATAAGGGCTGTAGCTCTTTCAGCAGAGAATTCACTTGTATGACAGCAAAGATGCGTTGGGACTCTGTTCCAGGCCTGCCCGGGCTCTCTGAGTGATGTAAGCAAGATACATAACCCCAGATAAATTTAAAAGTCAGTGTGATGATTTGGCGCCGAGCTGTGACATGCTTCGGTTGCCGCCAAAGTACTTTGTGACCTGTGTCTGAGAGTCGTCTTGGAAGCACACACCAAGTTTTTCTTACTGTTTATACTTAGGAAAAGCTATGGGAAGCGGTTGTTTTCCATGGGATATCAGTGGAGAACTTATTGCTTGAATAACTTAGACAAAACAGATTTTTTTTTTTTTTTTTTTCATACATCCTAAGAAGGACGGCGAGGGAAATGTTTTCGGATTGCAGTGCTTTGTTTTATCTGTTGGCTTAATGTGTTTTCAAAGGACTTGGAGGATGGAGGTGACTAGGTCTGTGTTTTATGACAGGTAGTCGAATGGGACGGTCGTCCAGCAGCTGATTTCTGTGACGTATGTTAGATCATCTGTAGGTGTCCTAATGTAGTTCCTGGAAATTCTGTCTTTCCTTTTGCTGAGAACATTAGGAGCAGGTCTCGCTACAGTTGCTACACGGGAGTAGGGTGGGATAGGGCAGGAAATGACGCTGGGGAGTTGCTAATGTGGCTGTAAATCTGCAAACAGAAAAGTTCCACGCTGCAGGTTGGACTCTGCATATAAGAATGTACCAGATTTACACTGCGCTACAGGAGAGTAATTTCACGTATGTAGAAAGATGTTCTAATTGTCCTTAAAGTTGCCATTGGATTTGCTTGATTTAAGTTGGTGATCAAATACATCAAGTTCAATAGCATCTAAAATCAGTAAAATTGTTGGATTATATTTGCAAAGAGATATGTTTTGAGGGCTTAAATATAAGAAGGACTGATTGTTTTTCTATATGCATATATAAATTCATATATAGATTAAAAATACATTAGAACAAGATATAAATACAAAATAAAAATTTCAAGATGTAGAACTGTTGAGGGAGCTCAACAAATGTCACCAAAAAATTTAATAACCATTTTGTTCTAGTCACAGGGAGCATAATATATGTATCCCAAG
The DNA here is from genome assembly GCA_013400335.1 of Eurystomus gularis. Classification (NCBI taxonomy): domain Eukaryota; kingdom Metazoa; phylum Chordata; class Aves; order Coraciiformes; family Coraciidae; genus Eurystomus; species Eurystomus gularis. The sequence goes on along the minus strand of VZZY01017010.1, from coordinate 75,825 downwards.
GAAATCTAAGCACAAATACAAGTTGGGTGGAGTATGGATTGAGAGCAGCCCTGCGGAGAAGGACCTGGGGGTGCTGGGGGTGAGGAGCTGGAGCTGAGCTGGCCCCGTGCACTCACAGCCCAGCAGCCAACGTCCTCCTGGGCTGCATCCCCAGCAGCGTGGGCAGCAGGGCAGGGAGGGGATCCTGCCCCTCTGCTGCGCTCTGGGAGACCCCCCTGCAGTGCTGGGGCAGCTCTGGAGTCCTCAGCACAGCAGAGACATGGACCTGCTGGAGCGGGGCCACAGGAGGCCCCAGCAATGATGGGAGGGTGGAACCTCTGCTGGGAGGCCAGGCTGGGAGAGTTGGGCTTGTTCAGCCTGGAGAAGAGAAGGCTCCAGGGAGACCTTCTGGTGGCCTTTCAGTATCTGAAGGGGGCCTGTAAGAAGCTGGGGAGGGACTTTTTACAAGGGTTTGTAGCGATAAGACAAGGGGTAATGGGTTCAAACTGGAAGAGGGGAGATTTAGATTAGAAGTAAGGAAGAAGCTCTTCACTCTGAGGGTGATGAGTCACTGGAAGAGGTTGGCCAGGGAGGTTGTGGATGATCCATGCCTGGAGGTATTCAAAGTCAGGTTGGATGGGGCTTTGAGCAACCTGGTCTAGTGGGAGATGTCCCTGTCCATGGCAGGGCGTTGGAACTAGATGATCTTTAAGGTCCCTTCCAATCCAAACCACTCTATGATTCTATGGAAATGTGACACCAATCAAATTGTATCGCTGAAGTTAAATTCATATATACTTGCCCATGTATCTGTGTTGGTGGATCGAGGTAGCTTAGCTCTGTATTCTGACAAAAGGAATTTCTCCACCATCATAATCATAATCATGCTTTCTGCTTGAATGATGCAATTAAACTATCAGAAACTCGCTCCTATCAGATATTTGTTTTCACACTAGGTTTTTGCCCTTACACTGCTGTTATTTCGCAGGTATGAAGCTCTCACACACCAATCAGGTGGAATTATTCTGGCAAGTCCTTGTGATACACAACTCATCTCTGCCTCCAAGCCAAAAAAGAAGTTACGGCTTTGCTAATTCTTGGGTTTTTTAATACATAAAAACTCTGTTCTTACCAAACAAAAGATACTTATCTTATTTCAAAGATTGCATTTATTTAATGCTATTCCATCATACCCTTGTAGTCCTTTTCCTCTATAAAAAGGGTGGACTTTTTCAGTTGCATTTCTGTTCTCTACAGTCTTTTTAGGAACTTGCAGTTTTCTTTTTGGAAATGTATGGGTGACAGGATGTCAGGATGACAGGAGTAATTTAACATTTTTAATGAACTATATTAAGGCAGTTCAGTTGGCCGTCTAATCTTTGGCATCTATTTTAGGATGAGCCTTTATAATTTATATAATTGAAATGTGACAATTACAAAAATATATATTCCGGCTGCCTGTTGCTTCATGGAAAAACAGAAATGTCTCTTGAATCCTGCCAGCCAGTTTACTGCAGCAGAACTATGTTTATCTTGTTTGTCTCATCACTTGCTTCTAAAGGGAAAACCACTTTTCAGTATTCTCCTGATAACAGCTATCTTTTAGTTTACCAGCTCCTACCATTAGAAGTATATCTAATAATGAACCAGACCAGTAATTGTGCATTGAGGGACTATGAGCCTTGACTTGTAATTCAGAAGTGTCTAATGAACACAGAAGATAGATCATAGAATGTTTTAGGCTGGAAGGGACCTCTCGAGGTCATCTGGTCCAACCTCCCTACACAAGTGGGGACATCTCTACTTAGGCCTGGTTGCTCAGAGCCCCATCTAGCCTGACCTTGAACGACTCCAGGGATGGAGCCTCCACCACCTCCCCTGTTGACAACAGACAACGATGTTTATTTGTGCTATTTCAAGCTTTCCTTGCATGCCTACATTTGATCTTTACGTGGGCTGGATTCTGTAGCTATCATTGATCAGCTAGGACAGTGTGATTGCCCTCTTCTTTCTACTAGAAATGTAGAAATAAGGCATTGATAGATGTCCACGGCATCACCATCGACAGAAGTTGAAGACTGCTGCTGTGCTAAAATGCTATTTTAAGCAGCTAGTGTTTTCACTGAGTTTTTAATAATCATTTACAGGAGACCAACAGTAGTTCAGGCCACGTTGAGAGGGCAGTTCTGCCAACCCACTCACCAAGAGCCAACGATGGTGCTTGGCCAGTGCTTGTTTTCAAGATGTTGGTCTGCAGGGCTCAACAGAGTGCCAAACTGTCCTGAAAATAAGTGGCAATACTGTCTTTTCTTGAAAATAAATTGGGGAGGAATCAGGCAGCGTCCCCAGCTTCCTTCTGGTACCTGTATTACCCTTGTCACAGCACCAGCATTGAGGCTCCAGCCTATCCCAAAAGTCAGTGCTTGAAAAGCACCTGTGATATCTGAAGTCACTGGTGCATATCGGAGCCTTACACCAATTAGTTTATGTACTTCACTAAGAAAAGCATCAGAAGGTTCAAATTAACATCAGGCTCCCATTACAGCAGGTGCCTGAGGGTGCCAAAGCAAAACGTCCTCTAACCCCGCTGAGATCTGCTGCGGGTCTGCGGCCAACGCGGGCACAGGGCAGAGCCGTTCTGTGGGGGAAAGCGTCCGTCCCTGAAGGACAGAGCTAAATACTGGGCTGCATGGGTAAACATCAAGAAATTAAAAACTGAACAAATATGGTGCATTGAAGATCCAGTTAATTAAAATACTTGCCTGTTCTTGATCAGATTTCAAGACAGCTTCTAAGAAGTCATATGAACACGTTACAGAATTAATTTACATTTTTATAATGATTAGTTTATATAAGGGATGTGGATGTCCTTTAGTTTTGGATAGAAAAAGTCACAGAACTCCATTATGTGGATCATTATTCTCAGGTGAAGATTGCTCTGCTCTTTATCCACGTTTTATTACATTTTCTTGTAAAGAAACATGAAAAAATTAGCACTCTAACAAAAGGATAACAGGCAAAAGGCTTTATTGTTTAGTTCCCATTTAAGTGCAGCATAAATAAAAAGTATGATCCTGTAGAAAGTAACTCCTGAAAGCAAAGGTTTTAAGTGAATTGCCTCATCTTACAAACTGTCATGAGGTCATCTGTAAAAATAGCTTTAAAATGTGTATCGAGTATTTGTTTAATTAAATAATATTGCCTTTAAATTAAAAGTTGATCTATAAAAGGTAGATAAGAAAGCCCTGACTTGAGAATGGAAACAACTGTATATGAGGAAAGCTTTCACATTTAACCAAATGTGTCATACACCCGGCGTGACTGATCAAAGGACTTATTGGAGTCTTGAGTTCTCCAGGTCAATACCTTTTTTCTTCCTGGAAATAAGACAGCTTTTCTTTTTTATACTTAAAAAGTTGTTGTCTGCTTTAAATGTAGATAATTCTCCAGATAGATTGAACTATTTCACAGTGTTAAGGCTTGGAGTTGCTACAACAGATCGAGAATTTCAGTTCTGTTGTTTATCTACAGTATGTGCTTTAACTGCAGAAAAAGTCTTTGATGGAAATACTGGAGGAGGCTCTTTCCCTTACAAGGGATTTCAACTTGGAAAATGAAGAAAGCTACAGATCAATAAGCAACGGATCAGTGGGAATGTAGAGAGGAAGAGAAGTTTGGGCTGTATTTGTTTGTTTAATTGAAAGTGACTACTGGTGATTTTACCACCTTTGGTTCTCAGAGGTTATAGTTGCTTGGAGGCTACACTCTACAACGCATCTGCTCCAAGTATCCTTCAAGGGGATCTTTAAAGAGTCGGGAATGTCCTGTATGCTTTCGTAGCCCCTATCTTCTCTTTCAGTCATTTGCAGGAAGCAAGAGATCTGAAAAAAGCTGTTGTGGAATGGATTTTACCTAGAAATCTAGAGTGATTGCTGCTGGAAGAAGTTACCTCTGGCTCATTTTAGAGTCGGTTGGTTGGGTTTTGTAGCAGAAGACAGCAAAAGTCCACGTCTGAATTGTCTTTGCATTGTTTCAAAGCCTCACTCACAATTTGCACTTACTTAGCTGAGGTTTTCTCTCCAGATCCAGTTGAGTTAGGTTAGTTCACATTGTTCTTCTGCCAGGTATAACGTCCAGTAGCTCATGTTTGCTCATGTACAACCAGCCATCTTGTCTGGAGGTTGCTGGTGGCCCCATGGTGGCTCTCACAGGCTCTATGGCGTGAGTAGTATCTGAAGGAAGCTGGGAGGGAAGGTGCAGGGAGACTCTTTGGGGACATGCATGGTGGTCTCACCCCAGTTGCTGCAGGTTCGGGGGGGTCCAATATCAGTGACTTCCAACTCACTGGTTCTGTGCTTTACTTCGGTAGGCAATACTTCAGTTGGTGGCAGCTTGATTTTAGTTAATCCAAAGAAACGTATTTCCTGCCATTTCTGAGAGGAGCGTGAATCATTTCTTTCTGTTGAAGGAGCTCTGGCAATATTTGCCTTTTAAACTGAGGGAATTACCTGCCTTTATCATTTCACTCAATCCAATTATTTTATCTCGTGTCCGTGCTTCGACATCATGGATTGAGATTCGTTAACAGTTCTTTGGCAGTCACAAGACACTAATCATCTGTTTACAATATTGATCAGCAGCTTTCATGATAGATTACATTCGAAGTGAGAAATAATCCTGCAGCGAATAGTAAATAAAAGACTGGGAGGAAAGGGAAGAAGCTCGCTTGGCCTATATAAAGAAGTTTTTTCAGGTACCCTGGAAATGTCTGCTTCCCAATAAGCTGGACCCCCTTAACAACTTCCAGCTCTGAAATTCCGACAGACCTTCCCATCCACAAGTTGTTCATTGTTCTATTGCTACAGATAATAGATTCCTGTTGACTTCAAGGCAGTTTCTGAGAAGCAGGAATATTTATGGGTGGATAAAACATACTTAGGTTCTGATGCCTCAACAAATTTATTTGTTATTGTATATACATTCTTTCTATAGTATACATAATAGGGTGTTATTAACTCAGCTCTTCAAAATGACGTGCTTTGCAGACTGGAAATTAAGAACTAAACACTAGGAATTAAAATCTTACTTTCCTGAAGGCCCTAGCTAAATTTCTTCTGAGTTAGTCTGAAAAGGTTGAATTCTGGGGCTGATCAGCAGTTAGTCTGAAAAGGTTGAATTCTGGGGCTGATCAGCACTAGATTCGTGGGGGCTGGCACTAGGAGAACGTTGAAAATGATAGAAAATGTGGCCAAGATTTACTTAAGAATCTGTGTTACTTTTCAGAGCTCTACTAAGACACCTCAGTCTTACTGAATAGTAGGATCAAGTAGTTCTGCTTCTATAAAAGTCATGGCTTCAAATGGCGGGGCTCCTTTAAAGGATATTACTGCCGGATAGTCAGAATGACTAGTTCCTGCAGTTGGCTCCAGTCTTTTCCCAGGATAACACCTAAAGGTACAGCCGTCACATAGAAAAGACAAGAAGTTTTTCCTTTTGGAATCCCGATTCATATGCTTATATCTACATTTGTGATTGTTAGTTCCCAAAACTTTGTTTGGTGAAACTCGATTTAGTTTAGCCACAGAGATCTCATAAAGACTTGCATTTCCTTTTCCTACTGTCATAAATATTTCCGAATGAATAAGTTATTGTGTTGAAGCTAGTCCAGGTTTTTCACAGGGATAAGGACAGGAAAAAGTGTCAAAGAAGGGAGATAAAGTTGAAAGATGTAGATAAAACTTGTGCAGAGGAGTAGGAGGCTAAATAGATCTGGCGGCTGACTTTCTCATTACTTTCCGATGTAATTCTGAGAGTTGCTCAAGTTGTGGATGCTGCCTGTTACTCACGTGATGTTGCCAGCATTTATTTCCGAATCAAATCTATAAAAGGAAATGAGAGTTCTCGGTCCTTGCAAACCACTTGTCTGGTAGGAAATCACTTACAAATAATAAAGTGCGTACTAGGGCATGAAATGGGTCCTTGATGTTTGACCTTCAGAACTGCTTTAAGGAAAATAGTTGAAGCTGTGAGTAGAAACTTTTCATCCTGAAGAATGATAAGCTGCAGGCTTGTGTTTTTTCAGCCCGCTCGATGGTTGTGTTCACTATGAAACTGTATTTACAGAAGCAGCAGGGGTTGATTCCCTGTGGGCAGGGCAGGAGGGCTGCCTGGAGACCGGGAAGAGCCACGTCCCTCAGCTTTGGACTCTACAGCTAATAAAAACGGTGATCTGAGACAATGCTACTCAAGATTTAAAACTGTAGGAGATACACAAACAGCTCTGCTATGTTACAGCATATAAGTTGTTATTATTGGCTTGTGTTTTGAAAAAAAAATCTTGTTAATATTTTCCTGCTTCTAAATGCCTGAACTTTACCAATTAGTAATACATTTCTTATAAAATCATAGAATCATTTAGTTTGGAAGAGACCTTTAAGATCATCAATCCCAACCGTTAACCCAGCACTGCCAGGTCACCACTAAACCGTGTCCCTCAGCACCACATCTACACGGCTTTGAAACCCCTCCAGGGATGGGGACTCCACCACTGCCCTGGGCAGCCTGGGCCAGCTCTTCACAACCCTTTCAGGGAAGACATTCTTCCTAATGTCGAACCTAAACCTCCCCTGGTGCAACTTGAGGCCGTTTCCACTTGTCCTGTCACTTGGGAGAACAGACTGACCCCCACCTTGCTCCAGCCTCCTTTCAGGGAGTTGTTGAGGGCAAGAAGGTCTCCCCTGAGCCTCCTTTTCTCCAAGCTAAACACCCCCAGGTCCCTCAGCTGCTCCTCACCACACTTGTGCTCTAGACCCTTCCCCAGCTTCATTGATCTTTTCTGGACACACGCCAGCCCCTCAATGTCCTTCTTGGAGTGAGGGGCCCAAACCTGACCCCAGGATTTGAGGTGCAGCCTCCCCAGTGCCGAGCACAGGAGGACGATCCCTGCCCTGGTGATTACAACCGTGCTTCTCACTTCCATAGCAGTCCCTTCAGCGGGGATCGCAGAGTGGTTTGTACATATTCTCTGACTGGGCATTGTATGGACTTCTGAGAACTTGAAGTGTGATGTTCAGTGTGTTGCACAGAGGCCCAGGAGCTCAGTGATGGCAGAACCAGAAGCAGTAACAGAACTGCTGTAGGTTGATTTGCCTCCTCTGCTCTGAAGGGGCTCCATGCTGGATAGTCTTGCTTAATGAAGTAAAGATTCAAATCTTGACATACAGAATCTGTCCTTTTTTGCAGTGCTCTCCTTGCTTTTAATAAACAGCAAGCAAACTTCTCCCAGTCCAGGTGACACCCAGATTTTTCAGTAATTTTTCCAGTTTGAAAGCTCAGTGCTCTACAAAACCAAGTAATCAGCATCTCGATCACAGGGATGCGCCACCTGCCACCGGATTTTGTAAAGTCATGACATTTCTCTGATTCTTCCCTTTGGTCATTACCATAAAGTTTTGTATGTTGTTCAGCACTTGCAGATTTATCTCATCCTTCGTCATCATTTGTTGGCCACAAAAAATTCTCCTTGAGGGAATTAGAAAACTGCCTACCTGTCTTCTTCTCACAAGTGCTGCAGAGATGCAGAGGGCAGTGATGTTGCAGGGTTGTGTAACGTACCTGTAATTATTTCCACAAATTAACTGAGAGGGTTTTTTGTTTAAAATTCAGAGATTCATGTGCATTCGAGGAGAGGTCCTAACGTAGACAAACAGAATCCCACTATGGTGGGTGTTGGAAGGGACCTCTGGAGATCATCTCATCCAACCCTTCTGCTCCAGCAGGTCACCCAGAGCAGGGTGCCCAGGATCGTGTCCAGGTGGGTTTGGAATCTCTCCAGAGAAGGAGACTCCACAAGCTCTCTGGGCAGCCTGGGCCAGGCTCCCACACCCTCAAAAGGAAAGAAGTTTCTCCTTTTGTGCCAAAGGTACATAAGGAAAGGTACCAAAATATTTTCATGGAAAAGAATGTGCGTGAGCTTTGCATCCTCAACACAACATGTTTTTTAGGCAAGTAATTGGCTTAAATTCTTTCTCCTGCTTTCCTTAGCAGAGAGCTTGATGGCCCCCTCAAAATAGCAAGCAGGCAGCAGCATTCAAGGATTTGGGATGGCAGGCTGAAAGTTGAAATACACAATTAAAATGGAAACTGGAAGATTGAATCAGAGGGTTTTGTTTTTAAGTATGATAAAAGCTTCATTGTCTACCTCAGAAAAAAAAGCCACTATTTAATACATAGTGAAGAAAAACCGTTGAACTGCTCTTTGACTTATAATGCATTTTTATCCTCAAAGCCTATCTTACCCACCATGCTGGCCTCAAAATATTCTGAAAGCACAAAATCTTATTTTTATCTTTGCTAGTATGATTGAAAGAACTTTCAGACCGTTTTTTGGTGCTTGACACATGGGAGTTTGAAAAATGTCTTTATTTATTTCTCAGACTCTGCAGATGAGCTCTGTGGTCTAGGAAGGTGAACTTGTTGATTTCTATAAAGCAAGAGTGCAGACAGAGCATGTTTCTAGCAGGCAGAAATACAGCTGCTCAGGCAATCAGGCTGGTACCTTAGCTGTACACACTTCTTGGAAAGCTCTTAAAAGTCAAGTCACAAAAATAGTTCAAGGTGGGGATGTAGAATGTACTGTGCTGGTTGCACTCCTGGTTTTTGAACATTGTCAAGGAGCTCCACAACTCCTGCGTTTTGTCTGGATGCCGTGGCGTGTGGTAGCTGTGTGAAAATGGTGCTTTTATACCTTTATAAATGCTGTTTGTTTCCCCAGCTTCTTTCCCTACACTTCCAAGTTGGTATGAGATTCTCCTAGGAGTTAATAAAGTAATTTTGTTTTCTTGGAACATAAGATGCCCCAACACAAGTGTGTTGTGTTCGGTTCCAATGAATGGAGGTTGCGCTTAGTACAGACTGATCGTGCTTCAAGGCTGTTGTCTCCAGCTTGAGAAAGGCAAAACAAGTCCATTAATGGGGAGAGAAGGTGGATCTGGATGTTTTATTCTGTAACTCTCTTTGATGGATCCAAAGTTAGGTTTTGGAGGAGGGTTGGAGGCCAAACTGCTGCTTTGCCTATCAGAATGAGTCACTACCTCACAAAGTAATTGCATTGATTATTGCACACCCACAAATTACAACAGAAAATACCTTGCAGGGGGTGGAGGTTGTACTTTTCCTAAAGGTTTCTGTACAATTAATCTACCGTAAGCGCTGGTGCTTTAGAAGCATCTGAACCCTACTGTGAAGCATGGTCCTTGTATGCCAGTTGACCACTCCTGCATGGTTTCAGTGGTGCTTGTGCTATTGCTCAGGTGCTGATGAAGGTTTTGACGCCACTGCTGTAGGAAAAATTAAAGTGGTGTATTTGGCTGTTGTTTTTAGATTGTAACTCTGTTTGCCTGTCTTTGTTGTGGGCATTAGGAGTTTGAGCAGCTGCATTTTGTATACCTGCAGCAAAACAGCTCCCTTGTTAGGCAGAGCGTTTCATAGAGGATGAAGAAGTGGAGCTGGCTGAGCCATAGGGGACATTTTTGTCTCATAAACAAGAGGCTGATTACCAAGAGACCTTACTTGTTTGTGGAAGAGGTAACCAAGCAGGCTTCCTTCTCCCTTGGGTCTCTTACCTGGTACTTTACCCCATAATTTCTGCATTAAGTCCATTTAAAATGTTTTATTCCTACAACTTACAGCTGCACCCGGTAGATGTTTGGGGGTGAAAAGTATTTTTAATAGAAGATGGGTTGCTACACTTGGCACCAGCAAAGCAGAAATAATTGGAGGCACTGGGGAAAATTGTCATTCACTATCTGTTCTTGGTTCCTTGTAACATCAGTTTAAAACCACCTCAGTTAAACTCTGGGTTAAGAGTCCAGTTTAAAGTCAGGCTTTCAAAGTTAAGCTTGCCTATGCAAACCCTCAATGTACACGATTATGCAGATAGCTTTTTAGATTATTTTTTTCTCTAAGGCCCTGTGTCTTGCATTGCAGAGAAAAGCCTTGGCAATGGAAAATAAATACCGTACCAAAAATTGCCTTAGAAGTTGTTTGCTTGACTTAAATCATCTCCCAGCTGCCTACGTGGTTTGTTGCATAGCCTAAGTACCTTTTTTTTATTCTCATCACTCACTCTAAAGCCCCAGGTTTTATTCCCTCAAGTTTATTCACTCAGCAAGTTTGCACTTTTATTCTACGTTATTTATAGTATTTTGTATTATATACTATATTATAACATGTAAGATATTACATATTTTATAGTAGAGGTATACTATACATTCTTAAAACAAGGAGCAGATTATTTATTCTTCACTACATGCGAAAACATCTTGGCTGTTGGATTATATTGAGCTGCCATGTGTATCTCACAGAAAGAGAATCATACGTGATTTAAAGGCTTCGAGAGATTAAGAAACAGCTATGTTTAGCAGTACCATCCCATTTGGAGATTCAGAGATGTTTATATAGGGTAAGCATGAGGGTAGACTGTAGAAATACCCAGTGTAGGAGGATGGGTCAGCAGCCTCCACAGGGAAAAGTGGGTTTCTTCCTTTGAAGAGATTTATGGCTCTCTAATGATTATATTGGTCATTATCTTTAGAAACACAGAGATTTTTCTCTCTTGTTTTTTTTTCCCCTTCATATTCAGCGGTTATGTTGTCGGGAAAGTTCAGTTTAAAGTGAAACCCAGTCACCAGAGCAGTGTTGGAAAGTTTGTCTCTGATTCCAAATGCACAGGTCTTGAATTAATGAGGAAATTAATATCAAGAAAAAAAACCAGAACCTGATGGATACGGGATTGGAACTTTTAAATTTAAATCGCCCTAAACTTAATCTGAGTATCCAAGAACTGTTTGCAGCAAGTAGAGACTGTAGAGTGTGGCAAGACAGTCCTGGGAGTTGCAGAACTAGCTTTCATTTTATCCTGTTACATTCCAGGTTTTAATTGGTTGAAATAGAAAGTTTTTGGATTGCTGTTCTTCTGTGACTTTACATGGCTTGTACTCCAAAACGCAGCAGATCACAGATACTCTAATGAGGTTTGTGGCATCTGTTGCAGCCAGCGCGGCAGCGGCTCTCTCCTTCCCCCCGTGACACCCCCAGAAGCTTTCTGGAGTGTGTGGGGGGAGATCAGCAGAGCTTCCCTCTGCCTGGGGTCACAGGGTGATGGAATGGCAGGGGTCAGAAGGGACGTCTGGAGATCATCTCATCCAACCCCCTGCTCCAGCAGGTCACCCAGAGCAGGGGACCCAGGATCGTGTCCAGGCAGGTTTGGAATCTCCCCAGAGAAGGAGACTCCACAACCTCTCTGGGCAGCCTGGGCCAGGCTCCGACACCCTCACAGCAAAGAAGTTTCTCCTCTTGTTCAGATGGAACCTCCTGGGTTCCAGTTTGTGCCCATTGCCCCTTGTCCTGTCTCTGGGCACCACTGACAAGAGTCTAGCCCCATCTTCTTGACCCCTGCCCTTTAGATATTTATAAGCACGTCCCTCTGGTCACCACATGGAAAAGGGCTTCTCGCAGCTCTCTGAAAGTGGAGAAAGTGCTAGGTTAGAGTCCTTCCTCCTAGTCATCTCTTCCAGACCATGTTGCTGCCCATCCTCCCCGTAACAGCTCAGTGTCCTGCTGCTTGCCGTTGCTGCCACGCTCAGCAGCTTGGGCTGCAAGCTGATGGATCTGGTTTGGTTTTGACCTCAGATGTGGTACACGGAAAACGATGCTTAAAATGCTACTGTTTGAATTTCAAAGTCAAACATGTCACATTTAGAAAACCCTTATATTCGATTTGCATGGCAGGGGTTTGGTAGTGGGGAGGCTACAGGGATGGCTTCTGTGAGAAGCTGCCAGAAGCTTCCCTCATGTCTGATAGAGCCAATGCAGTTGGCTCCAAGATGGACCACCACTGGCCAAGGCCAAGCCCATCAGTGATGGTGGTAGCACTTCTGGGAGAAAGTATTTAAGAAGAGGAAAAAGTTACTGCACAGGAGCAATTTCAGCCAGAAAGAGGAGTGGGAATATGTGAGGGAAAGAACTCTGCAAACACCAAGGTCAGTGAAGAAGGAGGGGCAGAAGGTGCTCCAGACCCAGAGCAGAGATTCCCTTGTTCTCCCACAGCCCATGAAAGTCCATGGTGGAGCAAGATCTCCATCTGCAGCCCGTGGAGGACCCCACATGGGAGTGGGTGGTTGCCCAAAGGAGACTGTGACACCATGGGAAGCCCACACTTGAGCAGGCTCCTGGCAGGACCTGTAGACCCATGGAGAGAGAAGCCCACGCTGGAGCAGGTTTGCTGCAGGAATTATGACCCTATGAGGACCCATGCTGGAGCAGTTCATGAAGAACTCCAGTCTGTGGGAAGGACCCATGTTGGAGCAGTTCATGGAGGACTGTCTCCAGTGGGAGGGACCAGGCTAAAGCAGGAGAAGAGGATGAGGGGGAGGAGACAACAGCAGAGACAACATGCGATGAACTGACCACAACCCCCATCCCCTGTCCCCCTGCACTGCTTGGGGGGGGAAGAGGTGGAGAAATCAGGAGTGAAGTTGAGGCCAGGAAGAAGGGAAGGGTGGGGGGAAGGTGTTTTTAAGATTTGGTTTTATTTCTCATTACCCTTCCCCAGATGAGTCTGTTTTGCCCGTGACGGTCACTGCTGAGTGATCTCTCTCTGCCCTTGTCTTGACCCACGAGACTTTTGTTGTATTGTCTCTCCCCTGTCCAGCTGAGGGAGTCACAGGGCAGCTTTGGGGGTACCTGCCATCCAGCCAGGGTCAACCCACCTCAACTGTGCAACCTTAATTTGAGACCACCAGGCATCATCCTTATGGTATTACAGTGTTACCCATCACTTGTCACTCTTTTATTCCACAAACCTGTGGCTGGCAGACGGGGGCTGCCTGTAGACCCCCTGCCCTGAGCTTTAAGGAAGTACAAGGTGGGTACAGCTTGAACATACCCCCCAGAATAGATGTGACAACTTCGTTTCACACCCACAGCAGCAGAACTATGACAATGTGTACCAGTTGCCACTTTTTAAATGGTTCTCAGGCTAGTCAGACAGGTTTAGTCTGTGTTTTAGAAGAGAAATTGTCTCACAGTCCTGAAGCTTAGGAGACTAAGAGCATGAATTTGGGCTTGAGGGAGATCGATCGTGTTTCACACTGATCTAAGCAGCTCTTTCCAGGTTTACAATATATTAGCAGAACAAATATGCAGAATAGAAAATACAGCGGAGTCTTCCACATCCCAGTTTCTGGGAGACTGAAAGGTGACATCAGGATAGCTATTAAATGTCTGCTCCATCTGGAAGGAAGACAGAAAGGAATTTTAATAGAATAAAAAATGGTGTTCCTGACCTAACATGAACTTCTGTGGTTTGTAAAGCAATTAGATGGAAAGTTCTGTTTCCAAAATACATGAAGATTTGTTTGTGAAGATATGTCAGTGTTCAATCATCACTAATATTTATTCCCAATTTAGGCAGCTGAGAAGTGAAACGAGTCCATTTTTTAGCTAGTTGAAAATTTTTTGTCGGAGATTTATAAGGGGGAGGAGGTTTCTAAGGTAACCTACCAATAAATAGGTTTATTTCCAAAATAAGGAAAACAAAATTTCAAGAACATGCTGTAACTTCTAGTAGAACCACGTTGAAAACTGGTGCTTTGAGACTTAGCTGTAGCACATCTGCATTTGTTATCTGCATTGGTTGCTTGGAATGTTTTCTATAGGAATATATTCCTTCTTTTTTTTCAACCTGAAAGTGTTATCTTGGAATAGGTGAGTAAAAATACTTCTAAAAGACCTTTGAAAAATGCAATGCTGATTACGTCAGTGATGTCAGCTCAAGGTGTTTCTACATGCATCTTAATTTATTCTGAAAAAAAAAAAAAGGAATCATAACCTGCTTATGATGTTTCATGGTGAAACTTCATGATTTTTAGATTGTGCGTGAATATTTATTTATAGCAAAAATTATCTGCTAGTGAAAGCAAAGCTCGGGAATGAGGGGCTGAGTTTTGGATTGTCTCAAGAAGACGGGAAAACTTCCAGATACTTTTCTATTAGTAAATATTTGAGACGATGTGTGTCACATCTTCATTTTGATTACATCAAAATTTTGGTATCGTGTGGTCTAATGAACACTATAAATTCTTAGGTAACTGGTGTGAGTTAATGTGTGTAAAGTAAAAAGTACCTGTAATTCATGGGGCCTGTAACTAGTGAGACCCAAGGCATCATCCTTTACTTCTCTAATGCTCTAATTAAAACACTACATCAAAAAATAGACTAAGGCTTTTATTTTATATATATATATTAACAATTGAGATGCTTCTGTTCCTAAGGAAGAGTTTGGGTGAAACAGCTCTGGTTCGTTTGGTGTTCACAGCCACGTCCTGATGTAGATGTTTTTCTGCTTTCAGGCAGGGCGCATTATTCCTCGTTCTCTTCAGCATATTAAATATTTTCAGTAGATTTCTGTGACTCTGATCAGATAAAGGTCAGCTGCGTGTGCTTGCAAACCAAGTGCATCAGATACCCCTGGTGATTTTCCATGTCCCTGTTTTCTCCTGTCCCAAATAAGGTTTCTTAATGGTCCTAGCTCGTGACTTTTAAGCTACTTACTTAAGTAGCTTCTGAATAGCCACTTTCTGGAAGTTAGACCCTTCAGAAAATCTGAGTTTGTCCACCCCAAGGGTACAGCAGCCGCAGGAGCAGGTGCTCCAGGGCAGGCTTAGCCCAAAGCCCACACTTTTGTTAGCTCACCAGTGCCTGCTTGCCAACAAAGTGGCCATGATGTGGCCATGGCAGGAGGAAGAGGTGACAAGCGTTGAGCTCTATAGCAAGGAGTCATGGTGATTGGGAAGCAGTTGCTGGAAGGCCATTTGGGCCCAAGGGGCTTGGTTGCAGAGGTTGAAGCAAACATAGTGACTGCTGTCTGAATGTTGTCCTGTCATGGAGAATAGGTTGAGATCTAGATATGTTTGGCCTGGTTGAGCAAGAACCTCCTCTGTGCTTGGCCGTGTGTAATGGGAGCCTTCAGCACTTGAGGAGCAAAAAATACTGAAGAACTTAGAGCAGACGAGAAAGGGGTTAAAAACAAGTGTGAAAAGTTGGATCGTGGTACTTAGTGTCTTGAAATGAAGCAGGATTTATCTGGAAGGCTTTAGTCACCTGGGAAAGAAGGATCGGGTAGCTGTGTGGGAGGCAATTTGCAGGCAAGTGCACTCCTCTGCAGTAGATCGGTACATTTTAATGAGGTAAGTATATTTGCTCTGTTTTGTAGGATTTGCTTTGGTCTTGAAGTCTGGAAGTCGTTTTAAATAGACTGCTTTGAGATATAATGGTCAGGTGGAACTATTTGAAGCATATAATATGGAAACTCTGTATTTAAAACAGATTTGTAGGGTATCTAGAAGCTGAGCTGAAAAGATTCACTCTTTTCCAGAAGAGATCTTTAAGAGCAAATAAAGCTCCTACAGAGGATATAAAAACAAAAACGAAGTTAGAAACTACTGTAGCTGTGCAATTTGATTTATTTATTTACATCTGAACCATCTCTCAATCCATCCCCCCCCCAAGGGAAGGATGCTTTCACACTGACATCCTTCTACTCTTCCCATGGGCTGCATGTGGCTGAATGGGGCCGTTTTTAGGAGGTAGGTTCCCCTCAGAGGTGGCTTTCTGGGCAGGCAGGAATTCCCACTGCTGATGGTGAGGAGGGGAAGGCAGCCACGCTGTGCTCGGCCCCAGTGCCTGCAGGAGAGAGGGCTGAGGTTGTACGTGTGCCAGTTAAGGAGGTGGGAGAGCCGGGTCGTTCTGCCTCGGGACCCCGACGCTTATTCTGAGCTCACTCCATTGAGAAGACAATGCTGTTCTTTGGAGAAAGATGCCAGGAAGTGAGATGCATTCAGCTGCTGCCCTAAATATCAATCAAGAAAAGGTTCAGGTTTGAGGCATGTTCCGTGCTTTCTGGTATTTACCATTTTGACTTTTCCCATTCTTTCTTTTTCTTACAGAATCATAGAATGGTTTGGGTTGGAAGGGACCTTTAAAGGTCATCTAGTCCAACCCCCCTGCAGGGAGCAGGGACATCTGCAACCAGAGCAGGTTGCTCAGAGCCCCGGCCAACCTCACCTGCAATGGTTCCAGGGATGGGGCAGCCACCACCTCTCTGGGCAACCTGGGCCAGTGTCCCACCACCCTCATTGTAACAAATTTCTTCCTCTTCTCTAGTCTGGATCTCCCCTCCTTTAGTTTAAAACCATCACCCCTTGTCCTGTCACAACAGTCCCTGCTAAAAAGATTGTCCCCATCTTTCTTAAAGGCTCACTTTAAGTACTAGAAGTCCATAATAGTCATACTCTCTTGTTAAATGTGTCCACTTTCTCCTTCTACTCACTTGGTTTAATATCTTGTCCTTTCTTGAGCTTGTTTTTGTTTTCCTTCTGCTGCAGGAACAGAGAGTTTATAAAAGCCATAGCATAACTTCAAAAGGTGGATCTGCAGTGTTTTAAAAAATCATTACACAAGTCATTAAAAAAACAAAGACAAAATAAACATGTCCTCACAACGGTGAAGAAATAAGTTCCAAGGGCAGTATAAGCATCTGCCAGTCTCTAGTGTTGCTTCCTCTCTTCTTCCAGGACTTTCCGAGAAGGTTTTTCGTGCCTGCTTTAGCTTTTACTTTTTTCTAAAGTTTTGAAAACACCTTTAAGAATGAATTTTTTTCTCTCTCTCTACATTGTGCACAACATAGTTGAAGGAAAAAAAGCATTTCTGGGGTTATTCAGGACCTCTGTAGCCATGTTCAAAACTTGACTAAATAATTCTCAGTACTAGTTTGTTCTGAAAATATTGTCTTGTGCTTTGCCTCTCCCTGGAAATGTCACTAGCAGGTCACAAGCAGTTGTGTCACCTTTTGGGGCACCTCACGTGCAAGCCTGGGAACCCCATACGGACTGAAAATGAACTCACTGTGCAGCCAAGATCTTCTGCTATGAATTTGAGAGAAGTTCTTTGATCCTGAGAAGGTGTGGGGAGGGACTGGCAAACAATTCCAGAAAGCTTCAGAATTCAGATAGTTACACAACATTTTGACAGGATCACAGAGGGACTTGTGGTGTTACACTTGTTTTACACAGAGCCTAACTGAACTGTGGAAAAGCAGTTTGTTAGGTTTCGCAAATTTAGGACTGACCAAAGAACTGTCGTGACTTATTAGCAGTGTTGAGGTGTTAAGAGATCCCAAACAACTTCTGGGTTTAAGCTGACGTACTCTTGTAACATGGTTTGAGGGAGAAAAGACTCAGTCGTAAAATAAAGGAAGTATTACTTTGTCTAACCATTCTTCATATGATTTTAGAAAGCTGTAGCTGGAAAAACTCAGTTCTGGTTTGACTTCCCGGTAATGATATAACATAAAATGGACTCCCAGCTTCGGAACAAGCCGGAGCATGTGAGGCTCTACAGCCGGGGCTGGAGGAGCCGGCAGGCGGGGTCGAATGCATGTGTTCATTTAATGCCACGGAGCTGGGGCTTCATTGTCACCAAGAATGGCTCTGATTCCTCTTTCAAATAATTCTGAAATAGGCTTGCCGGCAGATATTTCTGGATCGGGTTGCCTGGGATAGCTGCTAGGAAAAGCACGTTGTGCCAGGCAGCTGCTTGGAGTCGGTGTTGAGCAAAGACTCTGAAAGCCTTGCAATCAAATTATGACATTGCATGAGAAAATACCGAGCAGCGGAAAGTTGTGTTTTTCAGGAAAAAATTGCACAATCTTTTTAAAGTTGCAGACTGGTTCTTTCTCTGGGAAGCTAACGTTTATAAGCTGAGCAGCTTTTTGCATCACTTTTCCATGACAGAGCAAAAATTCAGTTAAGAATGAAGTGAACATGCTTCTGGGTAACATTTGTACTTATGGTCAATTTTATATATGGACTGGCATGAATTTTGAGGAGTCTTCATGATATATTATATCCTTGAAACTGTCAGCAGCTGTATGATCAGTATATTTTGCTAATAACTGTTTATTGCTTTTCTTCTTTAAAGGTGTAATCTATCATTCTGCAAAATTATAATGCATGAAGGTTGGGGGGAAGGAGCAACGCGTATGGCTTGGGGATTGAAAAGATTTAGAAATACCCTCTTACTCATTACATTTCCATTTGTCAGGAATTCTTTGAACATGCGAAAAAGCTCTGGGATGATGAAGGCGTAAAGGCGTGCTTCGAGAGGTCGAACGAGTATCAACTGATTGACTGTGCACAGTAGTAAGTATTTCTTTTTATGGAATTAATAGCCAAGAATGTAATCATCTATAACAAGTTAGAAAATACTAATATATTAGCAAGAGCTGGGAGTTTTGCAGCGCAGCGATTAACATTTCCATTCTCGGTATGGGCTGAGTGATTGTTTTATCATCGTTTGCCATTATTACACAACTCTTCTGCCTCAAATATTTAACAGCTAATAAAGATGAGTATGAAAAAATCAAAGTAAATGATTTTAAATATCTTTATTCCATTCGAAATAGATTTGCATAAAATCGTTTCCATCGAAACTATAAAGCTTCGACTATGTAGAGCCCATCTAAGGAAAATGCTTTGGTTTAAATTCTGAGTCCCAGACAGTGCTGAATTTGCTCCATGTTTTCACATTCCATTAAAGCTTCTGAGATTTTTACCTAACCAGATGCATAGCTGCATAATTAATATATTTTTAGGGTGGGGGCAACCGATAAGCAGTATTTTCTTAAATATAGTAATGCATTTGGTATTCTCTTCTTCATACACGTCAAGAGAAGCAGTACCTGTGTGCGTTAACACAGTCGGATTCATCCGATTGGAAATGTTCTGAAAAGAGCTGTGTAGTAGCTTGTGAAAGTGCAAATCATAAATACGAAATACGTTGATGAGAACAGATTAGTGAGGAAATAGTCCATTATCATGCCAGGGCTCCAAAACTCCTCCGTCCTCGGTAACAACCCAGCTCTGAATTAGGCGTTGACCGAAAATACACATTTCATGTGAGCCGCCGTTGTGCAAATGTATACTCTGTTGCTATGTGATTTCGGGTTTCCAGAGAACACCCTCCAGTGTGTTTTGATTTGTCTAATGGGCAGTGTGGTCAGCAGCAGGGCCACAAGGCTGTCGTAGTGCTCGGTGCTTTGTTTTTCCATCCTCTCTGCTCTCGGTGCCGAGGCTGGAGCAGAGGCCATGGACCCTGTTGCTAAAGGACTCGTCCTTCTGCCACAACGGGGAATTTCAGTGCTGCGGGTCATAGTTTCTTTTCCCTCTTTCCTGACTAGTTTTGGGAAAGGGAAGGATCTGGTAATGATTAATCGGCACGTGGAAGGGAGGGAATATGACATATGTGTAGGAAGGAACTCATTTGACCTCAGTGGACTGAATTCACCAAAACTTGAGCATTTGCTCACAGTCCAGAGTGGGTAGAAATGAAAGCAGAGGTTGTGCACAAAAAAAAATGTAGAAAGCTGTCCTAAATCGTGATGGTGAGTTTCCCCTCGGCCCTCACCCACCACCACCACGGTACAGACCTGAGCTATGCTCGCTGAAAAGTCCAGAGAAACTGTTTATGATATCTATTAATACACTCCAATAAGACATCAGACCAAGAAAACAGAATAATTAGATGTATTTAAAATAAATGAATGTAAAACTTACTGCACTGGTCAGTAAAGTTCATTGTTCCTCCCAGTCTTGCTTTGGAAAATGGTGCTGAAAGGACCAGGCAAAAATAAGATACTGAATTACAGTATTAGTGGTCCTTGAATTGTGGTATTAATAGTACTGTGATTTCCCTTAAAATATGACGCCTAGCTACAGGCTTTAAGAAGGAGAAGAAGGTTAAGTCACATGTTATGTCCAAAACCAAAGTACAAATGAGGAGAAAGTTGGATCTGGAATGAAGTCCACTGTCCTGAAACATAAAACTAAATCCTACTACCTTTTCTCTTAAAGGTTTAAGAGAAGATTAATGGGTTTTTATTCTATGTATCCTCCCTCCGTATCTTCTAGCTGGCTTTCTCCTTCATTCTGAGATTATTTATTACAGTAGTAAATATAATGCTTGCATAATTTTCCACTTTCAAGACACTTTATGAAATAGTATCTGATACTTAAATATCCCTTGAGTGTACCTGTGCTTTTCATTTCATGATCTGCCTGAACATATAACACCTGAGTGACTTAGCCACATTTACAAGCCTTCTGTCTTAGACACTTGAAACTTGGGAGTAGCCACGTCGTTGGTCTGATCAAACAGCCTTTTTCTCATAGGTCATCTTTAATTGGCCGAGGAAAAAAGGGACAGGGTGTAATGTTGACACATGCGCTTACTGTGGGATTTTGAAACATCTGCAGTGTTTTCATCACGCTGGCTTTGGGAGAAAGCATCCCACGCCATCAGTTCAATCCTACTCTTCTACTCGATGGGGCAGGAAGAACATTACCAGGAGGTCACCCCTAGTTTCTCTGCTGAAAAACAAAGCAAACCCCCTCCAAAATCCCAACATTTGTTAAAAATATCATGGACCTACGAGTTGGGTGGCTGGCTGAAAATACTGCATTATTAGCAAATTATAAAGTCATCAGCCCAACTTGCTGACTGTTAAGTGAGTTACAAATACAGTGTATTTTGGAATAGTTTAATTTGGCTCCAGTACAGAGCTTCTGTATTTTTAAAACTTAACCTAATTTTCTTTATTACTGTGGGAGAAATATTTGACTGGAAACAGAGGCAGCAGAAAGGCACAAAGGCAGATGTTTTATTTACATTAGGCCTTGATCTTTAATGCCCTTTTGAATGGCCAGGGTACTGTTCCTTCACAGAAATTCAGATGGGGGCTGGCTTATCAGACTGTTTCAATATTCTGACATGACTCTCCATGTGTCTGCACTTCCTCTAAGTGTCATGTTGGTACATCATGTGATATTTGCAACAAATATGAATCTGTGACCAAGCCGAAGGTCAGACCTTGTGGTCTGACAGCGGTAAATGTATCACAAGCAAAGATCTGAGTTGTTCTTTATCACTGACTACAAAGATATTTATGTAACCCATGGAGGGGGAAGTATTGCATGGCCATCAACCATATTTTTTCCTTGATCACCCTCATATATCTCTTCGACATTAATATCATAAAACCGGCAGGTTATTGTTTTCCCTGGCTTCTGATTTGATATATCTATCCAGTTAAATTGCAAGTTTAATTTCAAAAAGTCATATTTAATTTGAAAAGTTGATTTGATTTAGTTGTGTTCCCGTTTGACTTACCTAGATTTCGGCGGGTTGGTTTTGTTCGTGATGATAAAACATCTTAACATTGGTTAACTTTAACTTGCTTTGAACTACTGTGATTGTGTCTTTATTCACTTAGAATCTTACTTTATATTCATCATATTCTAGGTCTGTAAGGGACTTTCAGGTTGTTATTAAGTGCTCCCTTGGCACTGAACTGTCTAGTGTAAAAAAAATAGACAAAAATATGTTCATTAGAAACTTATTTTAATCCTATGACATTTTTCTAAAATCTTAGAGTTTATATAGGCTTTATCCTATAGTTTCTTCTAAGATTAATGCAACTCCATTTTTTAATACTTCAGTTTCTGCATACTAGTTATGGAATGCTCAAATTTTATTTTATCCATGGAAGGGAACTGCAAAGCAAAGTTCTGTGGAGGTAGAACAGATCAAAGAAGGTCCAGTTATAATGGCCTTCATTTAAAAAGAGTTGATGCATTGATTTTGCGTCTTTATAAACTTCATTAATTTAAGTAAATGAATTTATTTGGCAATGAAGAGGTATAAAATTTCTGTTTAACATACTGCAAGGTACAGTTACAGGTTGTAACCACCGGTTTGGCATTATGTATGTAAGTGGATTGACTTCACCATCATGCTGGTGGAATGGTTTCTGTATTATAAGCCCTCTTTCTCCACTGCAGACCATACCATGTGCTAATGGATGGCTGCTCTAACCATCCCAGAAAAGCCACTGAAGTTATTTTTTGCTTGGAAATCCACCACATGTGCTCATAGACAGCAGTGAAGTTGAAGAACTTTGCAGGATGTCAGTCATCGTTGGGGGATATCGGGTACCCCCAGTCTGGTGATATCCGTCCGTTGCTTTGGTAAAGAGTTGAGTTATGTTTGTTTTGGTTACTCAAATGTCCATTATTCAGTTGACTGGGTAAAATTAGCTGCGCTGCTCAAAGATAAGGTGTGGAGATACTTACAGCGCTTGGACACCACCAGGGAAAGGTGGTAGCTTTAGAGCAGAAGAGTAGACTGGCAGAACTAGACACTTCTGAAAGGGGAGAAAAAAGACAAAACTCAAACATCCACTTCTCTCCCACAGCTCGCTCAAGGCATTATTGTTAGAAAAAAAAAGAACTTCTTTCCATTTTATTGGAAGGTTCCAGAGTTGAACTTTGTCCCATTGCATGCCTATGAAATAACAGCATGCACGTGCATGGGTGGACCTTCCTGGAAGGGTTGTACTTCAGCTCACTGAGTTCCTCGGTGTAGGATGTAAACCAAGGATTTAAGGGAACTCTGCCCTCAGCCAGTACGTTATCCCAGATTGTCTATCGGTCTTCTCTCCCTGATAAAATACACCACTTCTGATATAGTTAAGTGTGAAGGCCAAATTGGTCTCTATGCAAACGTTTTGGCTGATAAAACTTGATTATGCAAGTTCTCAGGAAAGCAAACACAAGGGATGTGAGCTTGGCCAAGGAAAATTGATTTTATATTTAAGCTAATATACGTGGAAAAGACACACCTTGAGTTCTTTTATTTGCAGTTACTCTATATTGGAGAAGGGCTTCAGCCAGCTCCTGAGGCATCTAGCCTGGTATTAGGTGGAGTAATTACAAAAAAGAGTTCTTTGCGGTGTTGTCCACAGATTCAACTTCTGATGTGAGAAATGAGATTTTTTTTTTTCCTCAGCAGCAGAACTTTTTGAAACCAAGCATATTTTGGACTTCACTTGTACTCTCCTAGACATAAGGAGCCTTATAGGCCCCTCTTGGAGGCCTCTCACATCAAGAAAGACACTGAGGTGCTGGAGCATTCAAAGGACAGCAAAGCTGGGGAAGGGTCTAGAGCACAAGTCTGGTGAGGAGCAGCTGAGGGACCTGGGGGTCTTTAGCCTGGAGAAAAGGAGGCTCAGGGGAGACCTCGCTCTCAACAACTCCCTGAAAGGAGGTCAGAGCAAGGTAGGGGTCAATCTCTTCTCCCCAGTAACAAGCAGTATGACAAGAGGAAATGGCCTCAAGTTGTGCCAGAGATTTAGGTTGGATATCGGGAAAAATGTCTTCCCTGCAAGGGTTGTCAAGGGCTGCCCAGGGCAGTGATGGAGTCACCATCCCTGGAGGGATGTAAAGCCGTGGAGATGTGGTGCTGAAGAACAAAGTTTAGTGGTGGCCTTGACAGTGCTGGGTTAAGGGTCAGACTCGATGATCTTGAAGGTCTTTTCCAAACTAAATCACTCTGATTCTGTAAGGTTTAATTTCTAGCATCGACATAGTCATCCCTAAATTCCCTCTTGAGCCTGAGGTCAGAAAACCTACCTTGGCAGTACTGCTGCTTCTGTCTCGTGTGGCACTTCAGTGCCGGGTGTTGGTACATACCCAGGCTACATGACTGTAAATAAATACGAGCATTAGTGCAGTTCGTGTACTTCCACTCAGTGTGGCTTCAGGATTTGTTACTTAATACTGCTTCTTCTAGGGATTTTCCTAGAAGATTGGCTGTATCATGCTCCAAATTGGATTCCGCTAAAGCTCTCACAGCGACAGGTCATACAAAGGCTGCATCCACGCAGGAGGAGCTAAGTCCTTCCTGCGCTCTCTCCCAACACCGTTTGTCATTGAACCCACAGATTCGTTGTTCTCAGTAATTAACCTTTTCAATGCCGAGCTCTTTATTCATTCCGAATTCTGTCTCCTTTAAAAGGGCTGTAGTAGTAACTCCTGGTGTGTCTCGATGGTATCAAGCAGGTTTTTTTATTCTGACACTATGTGAGGCTTCAGCTTTCTCAGCTTGGGTAGGAGAACAGCAGAATTGCTTTTTTTTCTCTTTATCATTAGACAGGAGGAAGGAGATGCTTTCTGTCATTTCAGCATTTTTCGTGGTTTATCATTTCCACCATATATAGGATTAAATCTTGGGATTATGCCCTGCTTTTTGACCGTAGGTTCTCCATCAGCATACACTGTTCAGCTTTAATTTAAGAACATGGAAACATGAAGAAGAATAATCTCTTGGGCGCCTTTGAGATCCAAGTTGAGATTTTGCTGAAAAATTTTACAAACCACTTAATATTTTGCATAAAACTGACACTGATACTTGGCTGTATCAATTAGTGACTCACTAGTTGCAGCCTCTCCAGCACTTTTTATATATCCAGTATCATATGTCTTTGTCAAAGGAGATGCATGGAATTGGTGCCTTCAGTTGGACTTGTGTGCTCTTGGCCCTTGCCCAGGTTTCTTTGTAGTAACTACCCTGTAGGGGTAATTCAGATAGTAAAGCTTGTTGAAAGTCACCCAAAAACCAGAAACCCTCCAAAGCTGGACTCCTGGATCCCCGTGGCACCCACGTTCTCTGTCACTGAAGGAAACCAGAACAGTCTCTTCATTATTTATGGTCTCCAGGAAGATGATCAGCAAGTGGCCAGAGGAATCTGGCCTGGTGTGCTTGCGTATAGCGTTCCAAAAAAACCCCAGAAACTACAAAAAAAAGAAAGCCAGAAAATACAAACAGAGTTACTGCTGAATAAGAGACTTTTCTGGTTTATGCAGATGTATTATCTGTGAAATGATTAGTCCAGAAATCAATATTTAACCTGACAAGTAACAAAGATGCATAATCAGAGTATCTGCAGCACTTAGGGATAGAATGTTACGGAGCTGTGAGTCTTTCATTTTGCCCCTGGAGCAGCAGTGGTGTCTGTGTGTTGTGACATCAGTTGAGACAAAATCCAGAATGATTTCCGTGAAATGTGCTGGCTTTGTCAAACCACCTGGGAGTGCTGCAACGTGCGACACATTGCCAGCTCCACGTCTGGAAGGGTTTTGATGGCCTGTTGCTCTGAAACGCTGCCTGCGTGCTTACAACCCCATGCTAGGCTTGGTTCTTGTTAGGGTCGTTATGGCCACGTAGAGAAAACAGAGAGGGAATGTGATCAAGTGTGGAGAGTGGAGAGGATCAAGTGGCTTTGTGCAGACATCCGTCTTGGAGCAGGACATGTCCAGCCTCAGGTTTGCAAAGTCCTGTTTGTGTTTTCTCTGTTCACAACATAGTTTAAGATGCCTTGGTATTTCTTCATGAGTCCTACTAAAGTGAGGCAGCTCACTGAAGGGGGAGCAGGCCCGTGAAAAATAGCTGCTGAAATGAGGAGAAAATAGCTGCTGTAATGAGGAGAAACTTCCTTGGTGTGAGGGTGTCCGAGCCTGGCCCAGGCTGCCCAGAGAGCTTGTGGAGTCTCCTTCTCTGCAGAGATTCCAAATGTGACTGGACACGATCCTGGGCCCCCTGCTCTGGGTGACCTCCTGGAGCAGAGGGGTTGGAGGAGATGATCTCCAGAGGTCCCTTCCCACCCCACCATGCTGGGATTCTGTGAAATCCTGGTTTTGTTGTGGAAAGGAAGGGAGCAGAGGGAGAGTGGGGAGGGGTAGCTCAAGGAGTCGGGAGGAGGAGAGAAGTTGTCTTACCTACTGATTGAAGAATTGTGATCTAAACCTTTTTGAAGTCCTTTAAACATGGCAGTAACATTTATTTTCAAATGTAATGTAGTACAGCTGTGGCTTTGGATTCATGTTTGAAACACACTTTTTATTGGCAGAAGGTGTGAAACAACTCAGAGCCCCCCTTTCATCTTCGCTTTTTGCCTTTAATAAAATGTCTTCCATCATAATGGATGGTGAAGTAAATCTGAGTGTATGTGTGATAAATTAGGGTAAACATACTGATTACAAGCTAGAGAATCTTTTTTTTAATAGCAGTGATTCTTCTTAAATTTGGTAACTACTTATTAAATGTACGACAAATACCTTCTACTTAGAAACATGAGGTAAAATATTAATTATAAATGTTTCATCCTTCATGTAACTGAATTTTTCATAGCAGTATGGGAAAACTATAATAATATTATTTTCCTCCATCTAAAGTTCTGTTCTGGTTCATATATAAACAACTCACTGTGGTGATGAAGTTTGTTCATTTTTCTTTTTAAGCTCTCTCATGCAGTATCACTTTCAAGCCTCCAAAATTCGGTCCTTAATTTAGAAGCAAATTTTGTTCCATTAATTCGTGAACAGGTTTTCTCCACTTACCTGGTTATAACGATAAACTTTAACCAACCAGTAAATTGTTGTTCAGTGATAAAGAGGGGCGTTATAATTATAGAGTAATTACTTCATCCTTACTGATGAGTCTTCTAAACAGAGGTATTTGCCAGATGGGACAAAAGTCATTCTGCAGCATGTAACGCTTAATTTTTTCACTGTTTACTAACTAGTAGACAACACTCTTGAGAAGCAGAGTTGTGGTTTCTTAAAATATGCACTGGGAATTCTCTGAAATAACCTCTTCAGCTGTTATCTGTTTTGCTGTGATTTTTTGTTGTTGTTGTTCCTCCTTTTGCCCTCCCTTATGCAAAAAAATGATTAGACTTCACCGATTCTGTGGTAATTTTGGTAATCAAAATGTGACTGTGATGTTATAGTACTCGTAGTTACAAGTACAAGGGAAGGGAAGGAGAAGCAGCTGTAGAAAACCCCAAACTGCCTTTTTATTTCCAGTTTGGAAGAGGCAGCGGTATGAAAATACTGTTCGCAAATAGGCAGTGTGTCCCACGGGCACGTACCCGCCTGTTTTAGCCAATAAAGGTGCACAAATACCTTCCACACCTAGAGAGGACAACAATATTTCTCCATTAAAAAGTAAGAGAGAAAATAGTTTATAAACATAGCACCCTCCCTGTCTTTTAAAAATTAATAAGACAAATATTTTTTCCTATTCACTAGTTACCACTGGAGAAGCCTTTAAGCAGCCCCAGATGGGCTGCTCAGGTGTAGAATTAAACCACGCTTTTTCCCACATGCTTCTGTGTGCAGGATGGTCTGGTTTTTGTGGGTTTAGAACAAGCAAAAAGGCTCAAAATGTAAAGCAGAAAAGCATAAATTATTCCTTAACCTCAGTGAGACCCTGGCCCAGGTTGCCCAGAGAGGTGGTGGCTGCCCCATCCCTGGCACCATTGCAGGTGAGGTTGGCCGGGGCTCTGAGCAACCTGCTCGAGTTGCAGATGTCCCTGCTCCCTGCAGGGGCGTTGGACTGGATGACCATTAAAGATCCCTTCCAACCCAAACCACTCTGTGATTCAGCTGGAGGTAGTAATAAAGTCTAAAGACAAAGCAAAGTTATGATAAATGCATGAAAGTACGCTTGGAATCTTCTTAAGATGTCTTACTAAACATTTCTAGTTTCTTTTGAACTATGTAGCAAAGCTGACTTTATTCTGTTGAGAAAAGAGCTCTTTCCTCGCTACTCAACAGTATGTTTCAGTTTTTCCTGAACCCCTGATTCATGTTTTTCTTCATTTTTGTCCTATCTGGACACATGCTGTAGTAGCAGGTGCAGGACATGTTAGTGTAACGTGTAACATGGTAACTCAGCTCCGTTTGGAAATACAATCCGTTAAGCAAGTACGTCCATCAGTCGAGCTTGTCTGCATTTACTTTTCTGCGTTAGTATCCTATATTTAATTTGGAGATGGTTTTTTTTCCCATATCCCTTCTGCAGAGGTAAACTGCAAACCTTCAGAGGCTTGTATGCATTTACAATACACACTTCAGCTCTTCAGAGCCTGAGCAAAAGCTTCGTAAAGAGTCCAGACACTCGGCTTCACCCCCAGTATATAGACTCTGAATGCTCTGGTGTCCCTTAGAACAAAGAATTGTCACTCTTTTGCATTTACTATTAAAGAGGAAAAGCTGTGCTTGTTTTCTCTCACAGCAGTGGGGACAGAAGTGAATTGGTACTGGTACAGGGCTGAGTCAGGGAACTGGCACAGTGGGCCAGTGTGACTGGTGAAAATGGCCAGAAGCTGGGACACTGAGCAAGGGAAAGGGAAGGCTTTTCTGTAGGACTGGAATTCATTGAGGGAGGTTTTGTTTCTGTTTTGTGTATTACAAATAATATGAGGTCTTTTTCAAATATATGAATGGAAAATAACAAAGTTAATTAGCAGACTTTGAAAGCTGCCTTCAGAGTTGGTGTCTATCTCAAGTACAGCTAGCTACTAATAAAGAGAACCTTAAAACTTGTGTATTCCCTCCTGTCAAGTCAAAGCAAGAGTAAAACTAAGCACCACTTGCAGTAATCGTGCTGCTACAGCTTAACTCCAGAAATCCTGATTGTGAATCACTGCTCAGCGTCAGCATCTCAAAATGTCTTCAAATGAAATAAACCCGCAGATGGTGGTTATCTAGAATCTGCACGCGGGATTTATGAGTAGATTTCAGAAGGAAGTTGTAGGTCATTCTGTCAGTTCTGGTGTTATTTATGTGCTGTTCTTGGGCTAGGACTCTTCCAGTGTATGCGTGGGAGAAAGAGTAAACTATGACCACAGCCAGCTTCATTATATTCCAGGGAACGTTAAGAGTCACTTAGATTTAATCCACTTCTCCAGCTTATGTCGATGGATACAGAATTTAATTCAGTCTTTTCACTTACAATTCGTTGTCGAGTGCACGCGTGTTCTCAGTGGAAGAGATTACTTGGTTAAAGAATACATTAGCCTATTAATAAGCTTGTCATTACATAACACAAACGTGTTTTACATTTTTTTCTGTGGGATTTTTTTTTTTATGATGCTCTAGAGAAAAGTGTGCTCCACATTCTGTTGCTTTAAACCTAGCCTACCGTGAAACACTTGTTTACATAATAATTTTAATGTAATACATGTTGTATATATACAATACTGTATAATAACTGTAAGTGGGATGCTTAGAAAAGAAATAACAGCACTGAAAAGTGAATGGCAGGTTGTAGGGGATAGTCTCAAATTATTTCCACTTGGGGTTTGAGTTCCTTTAAATGCCACGTGCATTTTTTCATGTAGAGTTGTCCAGCTTTTCTTTTCTCACACAGACCGTTTCACACCACAGGATAAAGAAAGGACAAGAAGTCGTATTTCTTCCTTAAGGAGCAACTCACTGGCTAGACTTTGCCTGCACGGGCTCCTCTGCACTAATATCTGTACACAGCCTTGTTGATGTTAGGATCTACAAGAAGCCAGGGTTTGGGTGGTGGTGTTTTTCTAAATTAACGCTGCACCAACAGATTTGAGAAAAAGAAAGATGGTGGAATGCAGACATAAAGACATAAGAAAATAAAATACGGTTTATACTGTGTTGGAAAAACGTAAAGGCTAAGCACCTATGCTTGAAAAAGAAATTTTACACCACAGGCTAAACCAAAATAGAGTCGTGGTATTTGTCAGCTTGGTCATAATCCCAATTTTGAGGTAAATCAGGCTGGGAGACTAAGCAGTTTAAGGATGTGTCTCTGCCTCTCGTAATTAAGTTAAAGCTAATTTTGTTCATTTTAATACAAGACAACAATGATGCTGCCAGAATTTTTAAAAAGTTTATTTGACTTGAGAGAAAACTGTCTCAGTTGTGTCTGTTGTGAAAGTATTTTTTCTGATTTAATTAGAAGTTGTTTGTTATAGTGGTGGGTTTTTACATAAAGTTTAATTTGGGCCTGAATTAAGCAGTGGAAAAGAAAATATGTATAAAATGTATCAGTAGGCTTTCTGCTTAATGGACACACCAGATAACTGTCTTCCAGAGTAAAATTTGTGAAAGTTGATTTATTCTGGAATTAGTTTAAAAATAAGTTTTTTCTCATTTTGATACCCCCTGACAATTCCTTCCTTTGTAATCAAAAAAGAGATACGATCTTAAGCAGTTCTCACTCTTAATTGCTAATGCAGGAAAAGGTGAATCTTGAAATCAGCTAAATGGGTTCCTGAGAACAGTTTTCAGTTTTAGTTTCCTTTAATGAACATTGCAGGAGAGGTTGGGGCTGGGGTTTTGTCGGTTGTTTGCTTTTCAGATATTTTATCACAGAAATTAATTGGTCTGAATATGAAAACAACATTTCATAGAATCACAGAATGGTTTGGGGAAGGGACCTCAAAGATCATTTAGTTACAACCCCCTGCCATGGCAGGGACACCTCCCACTAGACCAGGTTGCTCCAAGCCCCATCCAGCCAGGTCTTGAACACCTCCAGGGATGGAGCATCCACAGCTTCCCTGGGCAGCCTGTGCCCGTGCGTCACCACCATCATAGTAAAGAATTTCCTTTTGATTTCCAATCTAAATCTCCCCTCTTCCACTTTTTACCCATTTCCCCTCATCCTGTCACTACAGGCCTTTGTAAAAGTCCGTCCCCAGACTTCTTGTAGGCCCCCTTCGGATACTGGTAGGCCGCAATTGAAGGGCATTTTTCTGACCAAAGCCCGCTGATACGTTTCTTGACTCCCTGCCTTTTCCTCCTTGCCATTTTTTGCCTTTATACAACAAGGTTTCCCTGCCTTTCTTCTGATGTAGAAGAATGTGTTTGGGGTTGGGAGATCTGCATCTAATGGTACAGCTTTTGGATAAGTATTTTTTGTTAAGTATCTTTCCAACCACATTGTGAAGAAGTTTAATGATCAGCATGGGAGTAGTTTCTTGGCCTCCACTTATTTACTGGCACAACTATGTCAGACCTGTAGTTACGTCGTTACCTGTAGATAGGTAATGTGCCATCTTGGGCAGTCACAGTGAGGTTCTCTTCCTTAGATATGTAAAGTTGGCTCATTCTATCTACTATTCCCAAGCCTCTTTTGACTTCATTTTAATAATTTCATCCGTTTCTATTTTATGTAATCTGCTTAGGCTGAATGCAGGGCTGCCCACTGAGAAATTAATCCTGTAACTGGAAAGACCAGAGAGCAATGTAGCATTTAGGATGTTTAGATATTGGGAAAAACTCGGTTAGATGTAAGGAAAAACTTCTACACTGAAAGGGTTGTCAAAGACTGGAACAGGCTGCCCAGGGCAGTGGTTGAATCACCATCCCCAGATGTGTTTAAAAGCTGTCTAGATATGGTGCTCAAGGATATGGTGTAGAAGTGGCCTGGTAGAGGGAGAGAACAGTTGGACGTGATGATCTTAAAGGTCTTTTCCAACCATAGTAATTCTGTGATTTTTCAGTGAACTTTGCATTTATGCATTGAAAAAGTCCTTAGGTGTGATTTTTTTACTGCGTCCTATGAGGGAACAGCCCATTATCAAACTCATCTGGCCTAACTTCAGAATTACCTTAATATTTGTATTGTGTAATGCAGTTGTATTTTTTCCATTCTTCATAACACTGTTTGGGGCCTCTTTTCATTTGTCTGTCCTTGATAGGAGTCTGCTTCCTGAGTGATTCTTATTGTGGCAGTTCCATTGAGCATGTGTCTCCTTCTTCATACCTCACAAGGTATGAAGGAAGAGAATGTCATATGTAGCAATTTGCTTGATAAGTGCTAGATCTGGGCGTGCATGACAGAGAGGGCACTGTCTCCAGAGGAACCACAAAATTGAGTTTACAGGAAGAAAAAGGGAGGAAAGAAGGGAAAAGACATCTTTTCATTTGAGACCAACTTCAGCAGTACGTTCAGCCTTCCCACCCTGCACTGCAGATCATTTCCACAAGGCAGTTCATAACACAGCGGCAGAGAAGTCCCCAAGGTCTTTACGTATGCTACCACCTTGCTTGTGCACTCATTTGATGGAATCAAAGCATATCAACAGGAGAAAAAGAGGAGAAACGGGCATTTCTTTCAGAACAGATGTTTCTGGTTTTTACTAAATTCATTCTTGCTTCACGATTCTCCAGTGAAAAGAATCCATCTCAAGCTCCCACTGAAGTATGCCGGGAATTCCCAAATGTTGCACAGTGTGCGTAAATATTCAAACTATTGGCAAATCAAATACTAAGCTCTGTATCAAAGCGTTTTTGCTTTTATATAGTTTAGAAGTAGGTAGGTAACATATCTGTAGGTGGGTAGATAAGGACAGGGGCAACTGGCCATATAGAAGAGATGCTTCCCTTCGTCCATGGCTGTTTCATTGATTCCGGGGTTTTGGTTTGGGTTTTGCTTGTCTTCCCTGGAGCTGCTCACATGTTTAAACTCAAGACCTTTCTCAAAGCATCTCTCCTCTGGGTTAGATGTAGTGCAGTTGCAGGCATCCGTTCGGATCGGTGACTCACTCATCTGCGTGCCTCCTCTGGCGCTCTGAGCTAGAAGTGACTTACCCATTGCAATTTTCTGCATTGAAAATTCCATATTTTTCCATATATACAGTTTTATGAGCCTCAGGGTGTGTGTTACGCATTCGCAGGTAATACAGAATATTTCTCCCCAGAGTCATGACTTCTAGATCTGCTACCAACTTGAGAAGGTAAAGGGGGCTCTGAAATAAGCTGCTTTCCTTTCCTTTCCTTCCTCACCTCAAATGGTTCCAGGGATGGGGCTTCTACCACCTCTCTGGGCAACCTGGGCCAGGGTCTCACCACCCTTGTCTTGTCTTCCAGTCCCCTGTGTCACTTCCCCTGTACCATCCCCTCCCCAAGACACTGTTTAATTTCCAACTCCTTAATATTTCACGGGTTATTTGGGGGTGACAGCTTTCAGAGAAGTATGCTGAGATGTGGTGTAGAGCCAAATCAGCAGCTTCATGACTATAGTCAGATAATGCCGGAGATGTTCTGTGGGCTTGAAAACAAAGTGTGATGGTCCAGCATTGTGTGTGTTCCTAGAATATCACAAGCAGCCGTGCTTCTTCATTTTAAAAACGAAAATCCTTCCAGGTGACAGCACGACTCTCCGTTTTTCTGCAGGATTGAATTAGAGGTAAATTGGGTTTGGTTTCTTAGAATGCCTGCGCTCACATTGCGTCGTCTTCTGCTCACAAAGCTCAAGGCTGATTGTCGTGCTGGTGGCGTGAGTTGTCTGATCGCAGTAGGATGTAGAAGAGCGTGGAAGCTGTTTCTTCACTAATCTTACCTGATTGTTAGAACAGGCTTGTTGGTAAGCCCATTTAGTGGAATTAGGCAGGTTTGGGGATCTTTTGGCTATTTTATTTGTAATATTCTGTTCTGTTTGAAGAACAGGACTACATGGAAAGCATTCCTCCTCTTTTTGTCCTTTTTTCTCCGCCTCTCGCTCTCTCTCTCTCAAAAATCAGGGCATGTTGCTTTGTATTTTCCTTGTTGGGAGTTTGAGATGGAGTTTAGATGCTCCTCTAGGGACCAGTCTGGAAGTGCGCAGTACAACGCACGGCGATGTGAAGCATGTTGGCAGCACTGCTTACAGAAGCTGTGAGAAATCAGCGGTGGGGATGGAGGGAATTGGTTTACAGCTCGGAAAACTACAGGGGCAGTTAGCGTTGGGAAATCTGTGTTCTGGTGTGTTTTTTTATTGCCCAAATGTTGTGTTTCTCAAGAGCTTGCTTGCAGGAGTCAGAGGAATGCTCAGTGTCCCAATCGCAGAACGTGCTATTGTTTGAATTCTCCTCAATTTGTGAGCTGTAATCCTGTATCACGCTGATTTGGGGTATCTGTTATGCATTATTCCAGTTTCTTACGACTTTTTCTTCCGTATTTACACAGAGGCAGCAAAAGGACAAACTAGCTCAGGAAAAAGAGCTTTGAGATGTAGCTTTACTCGAGGATGCGTGACCTGGTTTGGCCTTGGGGTACTTTGTCCGTGTCCTTCAGTTTACCTGTCTCTGCAAAAAAAAAAAGGTAGTGCCTTCCTTAAAGCCTTGTAAAAGCTGCTGCTGCGTTCGATGTTAAAGGTCATTGTGGAGGAGTCGCCAGCTTGTTCAGTCACAGGTATTGGTTTGTCTTTCTGATTCCTGTGAAATAATCGTAAGTGCCGCTCTTTGCCGAAGAAGTTATTATTCGCTCTAGAAAGTACCAGTTCAGCTTCATTTCTGCCTGGAAAGCCTTTGGTGCAGATACAGATCTGGTCCTCCTCAGTTCTTGTATGGCACATCACACGACCTCTGCTCCATTTCACTGCAGCTTCAGATGGGACCAAATGACGTTTGTAAGAGCTGCGGTACGAATCCTAATAATCCGATTTAGTGAAAGTAAAATGATTGAGGCCAACATCTTTTACTTTCACTTCATAATGTAAGTATTTTTTTTGCTGCAGGTGTTTTCAAGTTTTTAGAAAAATATTTACATTAGAATATAGGGCACAAGTTAAGCAGAGTGTTGGGTTCCCCTCCTTGGGCAAAGAGGAATCTAATGAAGTTCCACAAGGGCAAGTATAGAGTCCTGCCCTTGGGGAGGAGTAACCCCCTGCACCGGAACAGGAGGTACTGGTGAATAATAACAACCCCTGCACCACACAGAGGAGGACCTTGGAGTGCTGGTGGATGACAGGTTCACCATGAGCCAGCAATGTGCTCTTGTGGCCAAGAAGGCCAAAGATCTCCTGAGGTGCCTTAAGAAGACTGTGGCCAGCAGGTCGAGGGAGGTTCTCCTCCCCCTCTACTCTGCCCTTGTGATACCATATCTGGAGTACTGGGTCCAGTTCTGGACTCCCAGGTTCAAGAGAGACAAGGAACTACTGGAGAGAGTCCAGCAGAGGCTACAAAGATGCTGAGGGGCCTGGAGCATCTCTGTGCTGAGGAAAGGCTGAGAGCCCTGGGGCTGTTTAACCTGGAGAAGAGATGACTCAGAGGGGATCTAATCAATGCTTACAAATATGTGAAGGGCCACGGGTGTCAAGGGAATTTGGGCCAGACTCTGTTCAGTGGCACCCAGAGACAGGACAAGAAGCAACAGCCACAAACTGGAATCCAGGAGGTTCCATCTGAACAGGAGGAAAAACTTCTTTGCTGTGAGGGTGTCGGAGCTTGGCCCAGGCTGCCCAGAGAGGTTGTGGAGTCTCCTTCTCTGCAGAGATTCCAAAGGTGCCTGGACACGATCCTGGGCCCCCTGCTCTGGGTGACCTGCTGGAGCAGGGAGTTGGATGAGATGATCTCCAGAGGTCCCTTCCAACCCCTACCATGCAGGGATTCTATAGACAGCATAACTACTTTACCTAATCCGTGATGCACAGGTTTTTGCGAGATTCTTTAAACAGGAGGGGAGAAATCGGGAGATTATTGAGGAGCATTTTTCCCTAACCAACTCAACTCCTTGTCCACGTGGAGAAAATACACCACGTTGGAAAACAGCCAACAATTTTGTCCATAATGTGCCTAAGGACCACTGTGTAAACTGTGACCAGTTCAAACATCATTAAGTACCGTGTTCCCTATCTACACTAACAGTGAAACTGTGCTCAGCAGTCAATGGGTGTTCACTGTGTGCCAAGTGTAGACAAAATCTGAGCTGTTCATTGTGAAATATGTGTGCCAAAGAGCTTTTAAATGTGGTAAGTCTATGACTAATGTGAATACGTATAAGACTGTCGGGAACAATGTAGATATTTATGTAGATATTTTCCAGTAATGACTTTGAGCGTTGTTTGCTTTAGACTGTGTAAAACAAATGCAATAAAGCCAGCCCAAGTTAGGAGTCTTTACTCCTCTTAGTAGAAGGAACATCTCCCGTGGAGGATGCTTAAGATGAGCCAAGCTAGATGATAAGAAAGTACCCACTTGTGTTTAACTTGCCAGAGAATATTGTCTTCAGAAGTTTACCTGGTAGCTAGTTCAGGCTGCGTTTCAGAAGCATCAGTGAAGGCAGCAGACACTTATAACCACCATGTCTCTCAGAAGGAGTTCATGCAGGGATTCCACAGTTCACTGTGGACCCAGCAACCTAGAGAGAAGGTGACCATTTGGGGCTCTGGCTCGTCAGATGCAATAATTTCTCCCTAAAATGGATAACGCTGTCTAATCATTGCATGTGGAGCAGGTACAGGAGGGCATCTCTTCATAAATACAGTGCAGGTAGGCCGAGTTCAAATGGAGTGTCCTTCTGTAGGACGGACTGCTGCGATTTTGGTAGGAAACCATTTGGTTTCCTACTGATTAAATTGTGTTCCAATTTCATCTGCCATCTGTCCACTGGAGGTGTGCTAAGCAATAGACTCAGGTGGACTGTGCCTTACAGAAAGGCTTGGCTCTTTCTCTAAGGTTTTATTGGAAGAGGAGCATGAGAAGACTCAAACCCTTCATCAGCGTGGCTGCATTGATACAAAGGTTCTTCGTAAGAGGACATTCCAGAAAGGCTTATTCTAATGCAGACAAGGCCTTGGAGAAACATGCTTAATCATCTTCCCCACCCACAAGCTGTGTTGGGACTTCTCTACTTCTCCTACAAGGGCAGGCTGAGAGAGTTGGATTCAGGTTTGTTCAGCCCAGAGAAGAGAAGGCTCTGGGGAGACCTTATTGCAGCCTTCCACTATCTCAAAGGGGCCTACAAAAAAGCTGGGGAGAGACTTTTTACAAGGGCCTGTAGTAATAGGGCAAGGGGTCATGGCTTCAAACTGGAAGAGGGGAGCTTTAGACGAGACATTAGAAGGAAGTTCTTCACTCTGAGGGTGGTGAGACACTGGCACAGGTTGCCCAGGGAGGCTGTAGATACCCCATCACTGGATGTGTTCAAGACCAGGTTGGATGTGGCTTTGAGCAACCTGGTCTAGTGGGAGGTGTCCCTGCCCCTGGCAGGGGGGTTGGAATGAGATGATCTTTAAGTTCCCTTCCAACCCAAACCATTCTGTGACTCTTCCTGTAGTGGCAGCAGTGGAACAGCCCCCTTCACGCAGCCAGTGCGGGCACTCTCTGCGTCCGGCTCTTTGTTTCATCTGCTGTGGACGATGCAGCAAAATCTCATTGCAGGTAGAGAAGAGAGGACTTTCAGAAAGAAAAGGGACTTTTCCTAAGAAATGACAAGCCTGTGATCAAGGCACAAATTATTTTCTTTGTTTTGTGGTTCAGAAATATCCTTTCTTTAAGCTGGCTCAGGCTACTTTTTTTTTTTATTCTTAGATCTGTTGCTTGAGCTGACCTTTCAAAAACTTTTGAGTGGCTTTCATTTTTTCAGGGGAATCCATTATGGTGTTAAGATCACAAACCAAGTAGGGGTTCACTGTCGTAAAATACTTAATCATCTTCAAAGTATTTTCTTCCAGTTGCTTGGGTTGGTCGTTGAGAACTGCTAGAAGAAAATTCTGCATATTTTATTTGTGATATGACAGAACTAGGAAGGAAAGCGATAAATAATGATAACGACTCTTAACGTAAACTTTTTTCCGCTGGTGAGGCTTATACTGTTTTCTTTGTCACGCAGGGAGGAGGCCCAGCGTAAATCACGCCTGTGTGTGCATGTTTGAGCAGTTCCCAGAGTTCTCACCAGATTTTCAGCAGTCCTTGCTATTTTTACTGTGGATTTTCCAGCTGATGTTGGGAGGCACTGCCCATGTACTGGCTGATCCGGGCATGTGTGGTGGCTAGTCCTCCTAAACAAACATTTCTGGAAATTCAAAGGTACCTGCTAGAATAAGTTCTGAGGGCTAAAAGGGACAGCAGAACTGGTAATATATTTGAATGACACAATAGCTCTTTATGGGAAATACTGATTGCACGTTGCACAGAGTTACATCAGCCAACATCAGTGTGATTCACAAATAGGCCATGTCTTCTTTTCATCTCACAGTGTGGTACACCACACTGTGCGTGCTGCGTTGACTTGCTTTTATTTTATTGCTTAAAACATGTGAACTTAAAGAATCATAGAATTATTTGGTTGGAAAAGACCTTCAAGATCGTCAAGTCCAACCGTTAACCCAGCATTGCCAAGTCCACCACTACACCATGTCCCTCAGCACCACATCTACACAGCCTTGAAACCCCTCCAGGGATGGGGACTCCACCACTGCCCTGAGCAGCCTGGGCCAGGCTTTGATAACCCTTTGGGGAAGAAATTTTTCCTAATGTCCAACCTAAACCTCCCCTGGTGCAACTTGAGGCCATTTCCTCTTGTCCTGTCGCTTGTTACATGGTTGAACAGATTCACCCCCACCTGGCTCCAGCCTCCTTTCAGGGAGTTCTCGAGAGCAAGAAGGTCCCCCCTGAGCCTTCTTTTCTCCAGGCTCAACAACCCCAGTTCCCCCAGCCGCTCCTCACGAGACTTGTGCTCTAGACCCTTCCTCAGCTTCACTGCCCTTCTCTGGACACGCTCCAGCCCCTCAAGGTCCTTCTTGGAGTGAGGGGCCCAAAACTGACCGCAGGATTTGAGGTGCGGCCACACCAGTTCCAGGTACAGTGGGACCATCACTGCATGATCACTGGCAGAACTGGACCCTGCCACTCCATCCCAAACTTACAGTAAAAATTAACATTCTTTTGGTTGAGGAAACTTCACTTAA
The DNA here is from genome assembly GCA_013400335.1 of Eurystomus gularis. NCBI lineage: Eukaryota > Metazoa > Chordata > Aves > Coraciiformes > Coraciidae > Eurystomus > Eurystomus gularis. The sequence goes on along the minus strand of VZZY01017010.1, from coordinate 37,392 downwards.
AAAAACTCCTTCCTCACCCATCCTGGTGCAGGTGATCAGGTGACCCAAGGCAGTCCTTTAGATCTGCATGCATAGCTAGATTCGATCTCCTTTTCTTCCCATATTTGAGCCCAAGATAAACCGAGGTGTAGAACTGCAGTCAATAAAGCCTTTCTCTGGCCCTGACGGAGGGAAGTGGTTGAATATTTATCTGTATCCCTTTACTTCATCAACCTCAACTCTGCAGCAGATGACCAGATGGCCCTAGGGCATGTTTTATAGCTACAAGATAAATCTCATGGCAAGTAATTTCCTTCCATTAGTTAGAGACATGTGCCTAGAAATTCAGATTTTTTTTCCTGATTAAAAAAAAAAAAAAATCCCTGAAAACTTGTCTTCATGAGAAGCACTGCTTCATGTGGCAGCTGGAAGAACGTGCTTCCCTTTTTTAGTGTTGAGCAGACAAAAAATTGTCTGTGGTTCTAAAAAAGTTGTAATACTTGGGAGAGTATGAATGCAGTCATACTGAATAAAAAAGATCAGAATTGCCTTTTTCTTCTGGATGTGGTAGGAAACGTGTAACGTTTGGAGGATGCCTCCTGGCTGACCTGAGATGGTGATGGGTGAGAAGTAGCAGCCGCCACTCTAAGGAATTATGAAAAATACTGGCATGTGCTGTCAAACCGCTCAGAAATATAATAAGGCAAGACAATGAACAGGGTTGGAGAAATGTGGACGTTTGTAGAACCGGTGGCAGTGGTTGACCACTTCTATCCACCAGCGGATCTCGTTCACAGGGGAAGTTGGAGGAAAAGTAGCTATTACTACGGCTTTGTTTGCCCTGGAGGAAGAGGGCCCAGCAGAAGGGAGCTTCAGATAGCAGCAGTGGGCATTTTGATGTGTATTTTTAGTACAGCTAAGATAACGTTTCTAGAAGTGTAGCTTGTGTTTAAAGTCTCATTTGGAGTTCTTGGTTTGTTCCATTTTGTTTGGGGGTTTTTTTATCAGCACATCCCACGCATTCCTGCTTTCCTTCCCCTGGCTTTTCTAGCTGCCGTTCTGGAGCAGCGAGCTTTTGTTTTAAGGTATTTGTAAACTTCTTTAAAGTAGGTTTTTAACTGACTAGAAACATAGTATGTTCGATATTTGCGTATCAATATGAAGTTGGTTCTGTTTGCTTCCATGCTTTTATTTTCACGGCCTTTATTTTCACAGCCTTACACTTTTATTTTCATACAGCAGTTAAGACGAGAGGTGCAATTAACTTGGCTTTAAATGTTTCTCACCTGGCCAGGAGAAGTCATAGAATCATAGAACCATTTCGGTTGGAAAAGACCTCTAGGATCATCAAGTCCAACCTTCATCCCAACATCTCCCTGACCCCTAGACCATGTCCCAAAGCGCCACCTCTACTCATTTTTTTAACACCTCCAGGGGTGGCGACTCCACCACCTCCCTGGGCAGCCTGTTCCAATGCCCAGCCACTCAGTAAAGAAGTTCTTCCTAATATCCAGTCTAAATCTCCCCTGGTGCAACTTGAAGCCATTACCTCTTGTCCTGTCATTAGTTACCTGGGAGAAGAAGCCAGCACCAGCCTCACCACAACCTCCTTTTAGGTAGTTGTAGAGAGCGATGAAGTCTCTCCTCAGCCTCCTCGTCTCCAAATCTACATTAGAGACTGTGTCTGAGGGTTTTCCTGGGATCTTTCATGACACTGTACATGTATTTTGTGCAGTGGGAAATTTAGATAATGTCTAAATTGTCTGGAATTACCTTTGCGGAGCTGAGAAGTATCATTTAGGTCATAGTTCATTTTTAAAGGTGTGTGTAAAAGATGCAGCCTGGCCTGAGTGGCTGTGAGTAGGTGGGAGAATGCTTGTGAAACGCTTTCTGTATTGCCAACTATTTTACTCTTCAGCAGCAAGGGAGGAAAAAGCAAATTAAAAATGTAATCTGACCATATTTAAACTGGTGACATATTTATCCTGCACATGGCGTTAAAACCAGAGGCGTCCTACAAGAACCAAGAATGCCTGTAGAGGTTGGTGCTTACGGCCATTTTCTTTACCACAGTCACCGCATACGGGCTGGGAATCCAAGTAAGCAGTCAGCTGAACATACCCATGGCCAGGTTATCTCGTTCCGAGCTGCCTGCTTTGTTTATCAAGCACTGATGTAACGTTCCAAATTCTATTCAGGCAGGGCCGAGCTTTGTATCCGCAGGCTGTTATCCTCGTGCTGACAGGGGAGAGGAGCAGAGCAAGGTGCGAGATGTTTAAAGGGATGGCTGCCTCTGCTCTCTCGCCTCTCCTCAGCTGAAGCCCTTAGATCTACACACCCCGTCTCTCTTTTTTGCTTGCTAGCAGTTACAGTGCGAGGCTTTGTGCTTTGTGCTTCTATCAGCAGCGTGGAGGCACAGAGCTGAGGCTGCGAAGGCAACAAGTGCCAGGCTGTAAACTGATGAATGCTATCATCAAACTGATTTGGGGTCAGAGACAGACCAGGGATTTTCGATATGTGTTTAGCATTTAAAATGTAAACGAGAATTCTATCTAAAATATCTAAAAAAAGAGGTTTTTAAAGCTCTGGTTTGAACTCCTTGCAAGTGGAAGAATTGAACAGTTAGGGTAGAAAGGCCAATGACACTCTGCGAGCATTAAATCACACCATTTCCTCGCTCGCTTCCTCTCCCTCACACACAGTTGCACACAAAAACACTGCTGCAGAGCTGCTGCTTTTCATTCTTCTCTTAGACAGAATTCCTTTTTCTGAACACAAATGCTTGCGACCAGGTTTTGTTTGTCCTTTCCCCCCCCCCTCCATGGCGGGATGTGAAAAAATGGTTTGCCTAGAAGACGTATTGAAGTCAATAATTGTTCAATTAAAGACCTTTTAACGGTAGCACAACACAGTATTTTTTGCGCAAATAGGGTGGTAGAGACTCGCTGTGACCATTACTTAGTCATGTAGCTCATAAGCAGCAAACTGTAGCCAGCCTAAACTGGTTTCAGGATTTTGTTGGAGTTTGTTGGTCAATAAATCATCAGCTCCCCTGAGACTTATGAAAATTCCTTTTTAGCCCTGGTAGTTGCTAAGTAATGTCCCTACTTGGATAACAGTGTAGATACCAATCCTTAAATTGATAGCTTGCAAGCAGACTACTAAATTTATGCAGGGAGCCTTTCTGGACAAAGCCAGCCAGTTTATTTGCTGGTTTTTTACAGGATTAAAGCTTTGAAATCTCTTTGTGCTTGAGCTGCCGATGGCCATCTGAAGTTTCCTGAACTTAAAAGTTCATATCTGAAATAAAATCTGAATCTCAATTTCCCTATCATTACTCACCCTAAAACCCTTAAAGAAAACCAGGCCTTCCTTTTCAGGTTTTATAATTTGTATTCATTTCTTCAGTGTTCCTGTCTTTGCAGATTTAAGCCATTCAGCAAATAGTGCATTAATGCAGATACCAGACTGAGACCATCTCTGTTTCTGATTCAGTTTTCACTTGAAACTAGCTCCAGCTCAGCCAGTGACACTCCTAGACAGCGCCACAAATGAATCCTTGAAAAATTCCACTTCAGAAAATTAAACCCCCTTCTTTTCTAGAAAGGAAAATAACCGCTTATTTGAACTTGCTTTGGCCTTTCAATTTTACTATAAACCCTGATTTTTTCAGAGAAAGATGCGTGTTGGATTTGTGTGAGGAATGTGCAAAAAGAGGCAGGTTTTGTGGCAATGTCTGCAAAGTCAGCATTTCTCGAAGGACATATTTGTGTGATGACCTTTACGGCACATTGAAGGAGTTTAGAGAGAACGTCTGAAAGCTGTTCCAGCGAACAGGAGGTTTGTAATTTTACTGTAAGTTGTAAACTAATTAAGAAGATCGTTAGGGCACTTTCCCTAAACGAGTGTGGGCACTAGTGGCCTTTTATAAATTCCTGTTCTAAATTCTAGGCATTTGTACATAGCGTAGTCCAACTGTTCCACATTTTCAGTTAGAATCATAGAAGGTGGGAAAAGACCTTTAAGATCATCAAGTCCAACCGTAGAAGTCAGTATTAAACCACCTTAAAAAGACATGAAGCATATTAAGCATTATTTTCTTCCCCCTTAACCACCGTTAACTGCAGGCTTAAATGTTACATTTTCAGTGATGCATTTCAAGAGGCCAAGTGCGATTGAGAGCGCAAGCTGCAAAATCGTACGTCGCTCACCCACTAAGAGGGGCCTTCTTTTCTGTGAGTTTCCATAAATTAGATGTGGAGCCAAAGCAAGCGGAAGCTATTTTTAGTGCAGCAGCAGCAGCAGCACTGCAGAACAGAAGCTGGCGGAGCGTCACGTGTGTCAGGCTGAATCAAAGGGAGTATCCCAGCAATGGGCTGTAAACAAAACAAGGGCGCTGTCGGAAAACAAGCTGCAGGTACCTAAAAAACCCCAATCAGAGCCTCACGCGAGAAGCAAATACGCCGGCGTACCGACCGGGTGTTTCTTAGGAGATTTTCCTATTTTGCAAACATGGGAGCGTAATAAGAATGCCGCGTTTCCTGGTATCCCATTGTCTCGCTTGATGCAGTCCTTGCTATTAGGCATGTTATTTGGTAACCTTTATTTTTATGTGTGTGTCTTGGATCAAGTGTAATTGTTGTCTGAAGATACATAAGCGCAGCAAAAGCAGCTCTCTGCAGCCGCTGCAGAGCCTTACAGCGTGTGAGGTGTTGCTCTGCAGCAAGCTGAGGAGCAGTATGAGCTGATACTTCCCTTTTACACATGCATTGGTTCAGCGTACTCAGCTGTGACGTTTTCCATTCGTCATAAATATTTTTATTATTTTGTGGATGCTTTGCATCATGAAATGCATCTGTCCTCAGAAATTATACATTAACCTGAGTAAATACTCTGTGAACCTTTCAAAGATTAACTTCTACCTGCGTGTACTTTGGTTTCCATGTGCCTGTATGCTTTTGAAGGCACAAATATATTTTAACTCAGTAATTGGAAGGCTGTCTATTACTTAAAATCACTTGCCAAGCCCATGGCTTGAAAGCTTATAGTCAGTCAATAGCATCAGTTTATTGTTACTCAAGCATCTGGGACACAACCTTTATGAAGGGTAAAAAAGGTGTCGAGTTTTCATTTCAACTGATAGTTTAAAAAAAAGGGCTTCTTATTCAGGCTTCTTCCTGAAAACCATCTGTTCAGGTGATGCCTCCTCTGCTGCTCCTGCAGGTGCGTGTACTCTAAAGAATGATAAGGGTTGAATTTGTTGGGGTTTCTCTTTTCTGGAGCCTGGGGAATCGCAGAGGGTTTGTTGCTCTTACAGTAAATGGCAATAGTTGTGAAAAAATGACTCAGGAAAAAGATGTCAGCCTGAGAAAGTTGAATAGTATGATTTCCCGTACAATAGCAGCCTATGCAAGAAAGGGTTAGATGAGATTAATGCACAATAGGCTGATAAATGCAAACATCAATGGCGGTTGTGTCAGCTCTGGCACAAAGGGGCTCTTGAGTGCAGCGCCTGCCTCTTAGAATCATAGAATCATTCTGGTTGAAAGAGATCTTTAAGATCATCAAGTCCAAGTGTGAACCCAGCACTGCCAGGTCACCACTAAACCATGTCCCTCAGCACCACATCTCCGTGGCTTTGAAACCCCTCCAGGGATGGGGACTCCACCACTGCCCTGGGCAGCCTGCACCAGGCCGAGACAACCCTTGTGGGGAAGAATTTTTTGCTAATGTCCAAACTAAACCTTCTCTGGTGTAACTGGAAGCCGTTTCCACTTGGCCTGTCACTTACCTCACTTACCTGTTTTCTTGGTTCTCCTGGGCTGGGAGAAGAGTCATTCAAGCTAGCACTGAGGTTTGGAAAGAACAATGATATGGGTGAGCTCTTGGGCATGTCAAACATGGCATGACTCCTGTATACGGGTGGGGAAGGACTCTGTGGTTCTTCTTGAAATTGTGAGTTTAACAGGCTTTGATGTCAAAGAGGAGCTGTATCATCATCTGACCCACCAAGTATACATTTTTGTTTCGCCAGTATCATAGAATCGTAGAATGGTTTAGGTTGGAAGGGACCTTTAAAGGTCCTCTAGTCCAACCTCCCTGCACTGAGCAGGGACATCTGCAACTAGAGCAGGTTGCTCAGAGCCCCGGCCAACCTCACCTGCAATGGTGCCAGGGATGGGGCAGCGACCCCCTCTCTGGGCAACCTGGGACAGGGGCTCACCACCCTCAGCGTGAAAAATCTCTTCCTTCTCTCTAGTCTAAATCTCCCTTTTTTAGTTTAAAACCATCACCCCTTGTCCTGTCACAACAGGCCCTGCTAAAAAGGTTGTTCCCATCTTTCTTCTTGTCCCCCTTTAACTACTGAAAGGCCACCAGAAGGTCTCCCTGGAGCCTTCTCTTCTCCAGGCTGAACAAGCCCCACTCTCCCAGCCTGGCCTCCCAGCAGAGGGCTTCCAGCCCCCTGATCATTTTTGTGGCCTCCTGTGGCCCTGCTCCAACAGGTCCATGTCAAAGTATTTTCAGTAAGTTGCAGCCAGGAAAACAAAAAAATACCACCGAATGTAATGTTGGGAGTAGGAAACGCTAAGAAAAAAGAGTGGAAACAGTAAATTGTTACAGATTGTTGCATGCACGTCTTAACTCAGTCAGTAATGACAAGACGGGAACCCTGAGCCTTTCTTTTTTGTAAGGAAAGTATTTGGGCTTTTTTGTGCCAGAATCACTTTCTAAGTGTGTTCAACATTCTCTTATGAAAAGATAGCAAAAATATTTTACATGGTTTATAGAAATTATCACTTTATATAGAAAGGAAAAAACAACAGCTCTTCTGTTGGTAATAATTAAATATTTTCAAATATCTCTGAGCAAATCAAGGGAGTGTCCAGGTGAACTCAGAATCCACATTCGCTGCTTGGGTTGAGAATCCAGGTGTCCTGTGCTTCTCTACCGTAAGGTGCAAGAAGAAGATAGGGCCCTGAATGTATATGAATAGAATCAAAGAATGGTTTTGGTTGGAAGGGACCTCAAAGATCATCTAGTCCCAACCCCCCCTGCCACGGGCAGGGACACCTCCCACTAGAGCAGGTTGCTCAAGGCCCCATCCAACCTGGTCTTGAACACCTCCAGGGATGGAGCATCCACAAATTCCTTGGGCAACCTGGGCCAGTGTCTCACCACCCTCAGAGTGGAAAATCTCTTCCTTACATCTGATCTAAATCTCCCTTGTTGATGGTGGTTTTAGGCCTCAGAATTTGGAGAGCCAGGGCTCATTGTGATTTCACCGGTGCTAGCAAGTGATGTTGCAAATAACTTGCTGTTGATTCTCAGCAAATCTTAAGCAGAAATTACTAATGACCTGCATGCTTGCGGCCAAACTGAGTAGGCTTTGCAGGGCTGACACTGCCTACAAAGGGCTGGGGACTCGCGTGTGTTCAAACCACCACGTTTCCTGTCCCAGCCCTGGGAGGAAGCCGGAGCAGGCACCAAGGGTGGATGCCGCCTCGGCCTTTCGAACACACACCTCGGTGTTATCAGCAATATGCAAAATAAATAAACCAGCGTGCCTGCGAGGCATCCTGAAGCCAAGCCGTACGTCACACCCTGCTCGCAAATTATAGTTTGTGCAGCTCAGCTCACCGAGGCATCCCGAAACAGCTTCTGCAGAGTGAAGCCTGGAGCAGAGACGGCACACGTAGGAAATGATTGCATCGAGCTCTTAGTGATGCAAAAAAAGTCGCAATTTAAAATGAGTAATAGTTGCAGTGAATCTGCTGTCTACAGGGATGCTTGGAACAGATGCTTCTTTACTGGGATGTTACAGAATCTAATCTTTCAGCGGGTCAGTTGTAAGATGGATGTAAATAAATCTGTAAAAAATTGTTGTATTAGCATATGGCAGTATAGTTGAAAAGGAAGAAGACTTCTTGAAAATTATGCTGGGTTAACTAACATATGATTGCTTAAATTAACTTCCGCTTATAGGACTGTTTAAATTATGTAGTAAATTAAATACAAGTAGATGAAGGCTTGTGTTGTTATATATAGTTACAAAACCTTTTCAAGGGTGTAATATTTGTAATCGGCTCCTAACAGCTGTAATTTTCTTGTTCCATAATCTCTCGTAAAGAAGCTTCTACACATGAGTCTTCACTTTCCTCTGATCTATATATTTCAGAAGTTTTTTTTCTGGATTTCTTCTTTTTCCTAGCTCCTTTTCCAGCTCTTTAAATCTTCTGACAGAGATTGCAGCCCATCCGGGCACACCCAGCCTGCCATTAACCCAACCAGCCTGGGCAGAAAGGAGCAGCTTCAGTAGAACCAGGTTTCTAAAATACTGGGCTCAGGCGCTGCAGCCTTGACGTAGCAGATCTGCTGCTCTCCATAATTGAGCTGACTAATTTAAATTCCAGTAGATGTCTACGGTAATTCTCTGTATGCCTGTGGATCACCATGAAGATAATGTCTCAGTTACAATTTTCTCTGATCCATAGCTATGTACCTATCCCGTGGGAGTCTTTGGTTTTTTTCTGTGATGTGGATTTCTTAAGTTCTAGTTCAGCATTTCCTCTTCCTTATCCACACCTTGCTTTGATATTTATCTCTTTCTTCATTTCTAGCTGCCTGGTACATCTTGCAGCATTGTTCTCAACTCTCATGATTTCAAATAATGATACTGGATCTTAATAACGTCTTATGTTTCTGAGCACATTGGGAAAACCCCTCTTACTAACTCTGCAGAGGTGATGTGTTTAACAGCCTCCACACAACTTGCTGAACATTAAAGGCAGATTACAAAGTGTGCTTGGTTTCATTCTAGGGAAGAAGGTGAAGTTGCTGCATTGACTTGCGATCTGATCAATGCTCATAAGTATCTAAAGGATGAGTGTCAAGAGGATGGGACCAGCCTCTTGTCAGTGGTGCCCAGTGACAGGACAAGGGGCAACAGACACAAACTGGAACCCAAGAAGTTCCACCTAAACATAAGAAGCAGTTTCTTTGCTGTGAGGGTGTCGGAGCCTGGCCCAGGCTGTCCAGAGAGCTTGTGGAGTCTCCTTCTCTGGAGAGATTCCAAACCCACCTGGACACAATCCTGGGCCCCCTGCTCTGGGTGAGCTGCTGGAGCAGGGGGTTGGACAACATGATCTTTAGAGGTCCCTTCCAGCCCCTACCATGCTGGGATTCTGTGATTTCAGTGGGTGTAGAATCAGCTCATAGCTGCATATTTACTTAATTCCTCCAGTACTGGAAACATGGGTACACACCCACATCAGGAGCTAGATGCAGGGCAAAAAAGAAATCTTCCCCTGTGGGATTAAACATTGAATAAACTTTGTCACGAATACCCAACACGAAGCAGAAAGTTCTTTATCTTGGGTGCTGTATATTGGCTAAAGCATACAGGTGTTTTTCTGCTGTTTGTTTCTCCTTTGCATTTTCCCAGAAATACATCATTATTTCAGCAGCTTTAAGTTACGTCGGCTGGTTTGCTTTTAATTGTTAACACTCACCATCATATACCACGTATAGGAAGAATCACATGCTGCACGTGGAACGTGCAGAAGTGAAGGCGAGAAGTGATGTTATCTGGATTTTCGTCAACGTCAGTGCAGTGCTCATCCCTACCATGGATATCCGAGCGAAGCCCTTGCTGTCAGCAGGATCTCCTGCAAAAGGTCCCCTCCCACAGCACCGTCGTGCTTGCGTCATGCAGCAGAGCTGCTCTTGCTGACACAAGGGCTTCCTCCTTGGGGTTAGGTTTGCCCCTTGATTTTAATCCTTAAAGGATGGATGAATTAAAGTGAGAATTCGTGTCAGGCAGCCGCCTGTCGGGTGGATATAACAACTCGATGAGAAATACACATATTTATATACATGTGTTATCTAGGGTAGTGTTTAGATTGTCTGAGTGGTGCCTTGGCACTGATAAGCAGTGCTGCATGTTAATACTTGGCATTGCCAGTTCATCTCCTTCCTCTCCAGAGTGGTTTCTAGGCTCACTTTCTACATTCTGCTAAGCTGAAAGTTCAGTCCTTTTTGGATGAAGTCAGTAAATGGGATTTTATGTCCAAAACTAAGACAGGAGAGGGAGAAAAAACAACATTCTCATAGAATCATGGAATCGTTCTGGTTGGGGGGGATCTTCAAGAGCATCAAGTCCAACCATGAAGTCTCACCTCAGTGTGCATCTCACAGCTACTCCTTGGCAGGAGATGAGATGTTTTTTAGATCCTTGGGTCCAACGGAATCTCCTTCTCAACAGTCTCAGCTTAAGGTTTCTGAAGAGGATCTTGCCCCAGCACTTCTAATAAATCACACCCTGAGATACACGCCTCTCGGTCGATTTTTCCAAGTTATAAACTTAAAACTCTGTAAGCAAGCAGCGGAATCCTGGCAATTAATAGAGAAGGAGTGATGTGATCCGGCAGCCTTCTTACCTGCTGGAATAGTCTTTTCTTCAGATAATCAGAGTGGGTTGCAGGGGGGAAATAGTGCTCTAAGAAGTCATGCAGCAACGTCAGGAACATAGTACTTGGGCGAGCGGTGAGAGCTGGGAGCCCTTTTTGAGAGAATTGTGAGAGAAGGCATGAACTTAGAACAATAGCTTTTTTGGAATAAGGCAGTGTAATGTAGCTTGGAACTATTTATAACACGCAGAGATAGTGCAGGTACCTGTGTTTAGTGTAATTATGCTTATGCAATCAGCTTTTTTAGGAAGAGATCCATTTGACGAGTTTATTTCTGGAAGTGTACTCCAGGGTGCTAAAGTGTATGTATGTATCTGTCTTTATATAATTTTCGGCTTTGGTTCTAAATCTGTTTTCTGTATCTGTCAGGAGATCTCCTTCTACCTATAAACGATACGAGGCTGATTAACGACTGATGGCAGACAGATCTACAAATACCAAATTTTTGGTGTTGTAAATGAAAATGCCTTGCTCTGTAAAGGGAGGGGAGAGGCAGGGATTAATTTCCTGTTTAATTTCTACAAGCAAAAACCCACAGCCTAGCCAGATGGAATTTCTTTTGACTATAAATAAGGAAGCCTTGCCTTCTTTCACGGCTTCAGTTTTGAGGTGTTTCTATCTAAATTGCTCCTTCCACAATTTTGCTGGTACTGCTGGGTTCAGAGATGCTCCTTCAGGTGCTTCAGATGGTGTAAAGAATGAAACAAAGCTCTGCAGTGCTGATACAGATGCACACATATATATAAAAATATATA
>VZZY01017010.1:0-26021 GCA_013400335.1 Eurystomus gularis | reverse complement strand
TATATAACTCCAACCGTGTTGCGTGGCTAGCTGGGGCAGACATGATCACTCAAACATATGTCCTGGGCAAAATTAGGATAAAATACATCTTGCCATCTTAAAGGTGGTTTAGTGCTAACCTACGTAAATGGTTTTATTAAGAATTCTAGAGAAAGAGCAGAGTAAGGGATTTATGCGCTGACTAAAAATGGTTGGTTGTGAATTTATGTGAAATGCCTTTTGTTTCTTTCAAACTATTCCATCCATATTTCGTGTCGTGTAATAATTAATTTTCTCAGTTGGGTGTAGTTTTACAGTAGTACTTTTATTTATTGATATTAAGCAATTGATTTCTCGTTGTATCTTGCATTCCATTCCTTACCTTAACAATTGCAGGTCGTGTTTTATTTTATAACAGTGGTTGTTTTAGTAGAAATTATGATGCCAGTAATGCGTTATGACGCACTGGCTCCTTTGTAGAAGTTGACTTCCAATCCCTCATCGTATTGAATTGTATTTTCAGTGTTATGCACGGGCATGTCCTTGACATTGATATCTCTGTGGTGTCTATAGTAAATTTTAATTGTAGCCAGCTTATTACCAGACTTTCTGGTGATAATTGATGTCGTTGTGTTTGAAGCAGTAAATACAGACAAGTCTAGTTGGGTCACCAATGCTGTTCTGCGTTCCACTGCCCGGCTTCTCTCTCTTCTGTCATATTTAAAGATAAAGACCATAGTAATTCAAATTCTCAATACAAACAAGTTTTATCTTAAGTAAAAGAATACAGGTGGTGTGGGAGCACAAATGTGAGGGTGGTGAGACAACAGAAGAAGTTGCACAGGGTGGTTGTGGATGTTCAAGACTGAAGTCATGGGGCCTTGAGCAACCTGGTCCAGTGGGAGGTGTCCCTGCCATGGCAGTGGGGTTGGAACTAGATGATCTTTGAGGTCCCTTCCTACCCAAACCATTCCATGATTCTATGATAATTCACTTTTCCACTATTTTTTTCATTCTCCTGCTGTAATTAAACAGGACAAGGGCGTTGCATGCTGTTGTATTCCTTGCCAGACAGGAAAACACTTTAAGGTGAACTGCTGAAGAAAATCAATTATGCTGGAAAATAAATTCTGCATGCGTAATTGAAGATACCTCCTAGCACTTGTGTGGTTCTTCTTCTCAAAGGACAAATTGGCATTAACAACAGCAAATTATGAGCTGGGCATAGTGCTGGTTTTCCTAGTTGTTTCAAAAAATCAATGTGCAGGTCTTGCTTTATAAAGCAGCACAGGAGCTGGAGCCCCTCAGCTTACAAACCAGCCCCTGGCTTGGTGTGCCAGATGACACTGCCCATGGCAGTTACCGAACAGGCGCTTCCTAGAAGGTGAGCCAGCTTGTGGCTTTGTTCCAGCGTCCTCGTAAAGTGATCCGTGCTGTATCAGGGAGTATTTAGAAGATAAGGTGCCACACTAAGAGGTAGCGCTGAAGCCTGACTTGTTCTGGTGGCTTGGCGGAGGTTGCAGAGGAGCCTGACGGCTCCCATAGCTCAGGTGCTGGCAAAACCACCCTTAAGTCAAGTGTTATTTATTATATTTATTATATATTGGAAGATACGAGAGAGAGCTAACAATCTGTATCGAGTGCTGCTGGATTTTAGCAAAACCTCTTTCCAGGTTACTCTTAACAGCAAGATGATTGCACTTGTGGAGAATGACACCAGTGTGATCGTTCCCCAGAGTACAAAGCCACCTCTGTACCTTCAGCAAGCTGTGCCATGTCGGGCTATGTGCTGTCGGGCCATAGTTCTGGTTACAACGCTTGGAGTCGGGCTACCATGAGCCAGGAGCAGGTTCTCCATTTGCTTTAAGGGAAAGACCTCCACTCGGGCTCCAGACATCCAAAATGTTGGGCATGTTACTGATGTTTTAAGCATATGAGCAGTCCCGTTGAATTCCAAAGTCTTTTTGCCTTCAATAGGATTACTTATATCCTTAAAACTATGCTTGTGGGTAAGTCTTTTCTCACGCTCAATTTCTTAGTTCTTCTGTATATCTGAAATATTTAATCATTCTACCCGAAGAAAAAAATAGTGCAGGAAAGTACAAAGCTGTTGGACTATCTTATCGTTCGTGTTTATTTTATCCACATTTGTTCTGCAGTTACTAAAACTCCCTCTTACCTGTGGCTTCTGTGAGAAAATGACTCACCTTGACAATGGTGTCAGCTTTGGAGAACAGGTCAGCAGTTTTCCAGTGCACTTTCAGTATGCTTCAGATTAATTCTGGTCATCATTTCTTTCCTACCTGCGTGGGCTGTCAGTCTGCATAACATCCACATCTTGTCTGGATAGCAGAGGTGGCCCAGGACACGCACAAAGCATCGTGGTGGAGTCCGTTGTATGGTTCCTCGGTGCTGAGATGGGAAGAATCATAGAATCATAGAATGTTAGCGGTTGGAAGGGACCTCTGGAGATGATCGAGTCCAACCCCCCTGCCAAGCAGGACCATAGAATCTAGGGCAGGTTACACAGGAACGCATCCGGGCGGGTCTTGAAAGTCTCCAGAGAAGGAGACTCCACAAGCTCTCTGGGGAGCCCGTTCCAGTGCTCTGGAACCCTCACAGCCAAGAAGTTCTTCCTCATGTTGAGGTGGAACTTCCTGTGCTCTAGCTTGCATCCATTGCCCCTTGTAACACAAGCAAAAGGTGTAAAAAACCGTTGGAAATGTTCCCGTTTCCTCACTCCTGTGATTTGGCTTTTGTCCATTGAATGTTTTGACACCGAATCTGCTCAGAAGCGTGTTGTGGTGCTTGAGCTGAATGTAGGTCAGAGCAGCCCCAGATCCAGCACGTAACCAGTAAATGAAGACGTGTCTTAAAGACATGCGGTTGTTTACTACTTACACTTCGTGGTTTGTTTTCCATTTGTTGTAGGGTTTTCAAGGGTTTGTGCTGACGGGATTAGAAATACTTAATGAAATTCTGAAATTTAAAAACCGCCATCAGGAGTGGTTCCTTTAGATGTATTAATTGTTGCTTTTTGAATATGAGTAGCACGGAGACCATCTCAAAGCGCATCTTGTAAAACAGGTGAAGTGTCAGCACCTGCCCGGTTAAGGAATGGCTTTTGCTTTCAAACTGTCGTCACAGTTACGTTGTAAAGATGTACTGTCAGGATTCACTTAAAATCTGTGTCAATGTGGCCCTCCACAAAGCAAAGTAATTATTTTTCTGAAGGAACTTTGGATGCTTTGAAGTCTGGTGCTCGATACCCTGTTACAAGGCAGGCGTTTGTTAGGGCAAGAGATCAGTATTTACAGTGCTGGTGTTAGGACTGGATTATTTGTAATCTAATTAAGAAGGTTACTAACAATTTGAAGGGATTATAGGATTAGCAATTATCTGTTTATTTGATTAAAATAAATGCCCACTGATTTGGCTGCTGTACCTGCGCTCTGGTATTTGGGATCAGAAATCCCGTTGAATCAGAAGGAGAAAACCCAACAACAACAAAAACTTTGTGGTTTGAGTCTGTTTCTGTGATGACTTCAGTAGAATATCTAGTCCCTAATTAATCTTCCATCTATTTGCACTGAACTGGAATGCACCTTATTATTTAAAGCCATTTTGGAGAAAGGTTTTTTTGTAGGGGAGAGAAGAGCATTTTTTAAAATACTACACCATTAATCACCATGAATTTAAAAATTCATTTTTGAGGTACTAGGCAGAGACAAGAATTCTGTAGGATTCTCCTTTGCCCAGGGCTGAGGTTTTGTCTCTAACTTTGCATTTTAGGTCTGGTATCACTTAGTGAAGCATCCCAGATTTGTTGTTTGAAAAATGTCTGACTCTCTGTGATTGAGAGTTTCATCTCATTGTGGAGCCATGATCCCAGAGGCTAAAGTGAAGGGTCCTCATTCTTCACACCCTACTTTAGATCCTCCTGGCTCCATCTCCTGAGGGCACTCGTTCTCCCAAGCAATAGTATGAAGACCTATTACATTAGAACTTGGTTTAATATGGACATCCCTAGGAAAAAAAGGTCACATCCTTAGGGGCCATCACAAAAGTGGTTCTCACCCTCAGGACAGGTGAGAAGAAGGCATGCTCCTTCTCAGAGCATTTCCCAGTGTCTGAGCCACAGCGTTAGACACACACAGTTTGATGGGGGAAAAAAAAACCAATCTGGTAAGGAATTTATTGTTCTAGGAGTGCACAGGTTTGAAGTGAGAAAGAAAAAGCAAAAAGATAAAAATGCATCTACTTTTCTCCCTGAAAATACAAAACTTGCGCCTGCCCTCACAGCCCAAGCGCGGGATGACCTGCCGATATATCTCTGGCTCTACACCATTACATAAACGCATGAGTGATGGTTCCATATTTACAGAATGAATGATTCCTGGCTTCCATTTCCACAGGTTACGTGCAAGTTGGGAATGGTATTTTTAATCTTCTCTTTAAAAGAAAAAAAAAAGTGAGAAAAGACAACATTTTGAGAGCTGAACTTGACAAGTGGCTTTGGGTCTCTGACATTTATGCCTTATCTGTGTATTCCTGTTCAGCCTTCTCCAGCTGCTGGTGCATAAATCTTCCATGTTCCTTCCACTAACTGTATGGGTGGAGAAGACAAATTGGGAAGTTCAACTTCCCTCTCAGTGCCTGTTTTCAGGAGCTTTAGAAGTTGCCCAGGATTTAAAATTGGCCTCATTGGATATTTTGTTATAAAGTTAAGTTCTATCAAGCTTCTGCCCTTCCTGGCTGATGTGTATGTGGTGCAAAGCAACAGCTCCTACAAAGTGGCAGGGTGACTTTTCAGCTGCGCCATGGTACCTTAAGAGGTGGTTATGTTGGCCGTGATGCTACAAGGAGCTGCCAGGCTTCCAGGTGGCTCCACACAGGTGTTCTCAGGCTCCTGGGGCACTGCTGCTGTGTCGCAGCACAAGCGCAGCATGCCCGGTGCTACTCCTTCCCCAGCTCTCCTGCCTCGGGCCATAGATGGTGTGCTGGCACTGGCAGTGAGCATCTCAACACAGAGCCCATGCAGGCAGCAGTGGGGATTGCCTGTGGTGCCAGATTCTCCGTTATCCACAAACCAAGACCCCTTTGCTCCAGCTGTGCGTAAACCAGACCCCTAAAATGACAATCACAGACTCATAGAATCCCAGCATGGTAGGGCTTTGAAGGGACCTCTGCGGATCATCTCATCCAACTCTCCTGCTCCAGCAGGTCACCCAGAGCAGGGGGCCCAGGATCGTGTCCAGGCGGGTTTGGAATCTCTCCAGAGAAGGAGACTCCACAACCTCTCTGGGCAGCCTGGGCCAGGCTCCGACACCCTCACAGCAAAGAAGTTTTTCCTCAAGTTCAGATGGAACCTCCTGGATTCCAGTTTGTGCCTGTTGATTCTAGTCCTGTCACTGGGCGCCACTGAAAAGTCTGGCCCCGTTGTATTGAGCCCTGCCCTTTAGCTATTGATAACATTGATCAGATCCCCTCTCATTCATCTCTTCTCCAGCTCAGCAGCCCCAGGGCTCTCAGCCTTTCCTCAGCACAGAGATGCTGCAGTCCTCTCAGCATCTTTGTAGCCTCTGCTGGACTCTGTCCAGTAGTTTCTTGTCTCTCTTGACCTGGGGAGCCCAGAACTGGACACAGAACTCCAGATGTGGCCTCACTAGGGCAGAGTAGAGGGGGAAGAAAACCTCCCGCGACCTGCTCATCACACTCTTCTTCACATACCCTGGGACACCATTGGCTTTGGCCACCGCTGCCTGTTGGGTACAGGGAGATTACCAACAGAAGCGTAATGTAATCTTTAACATAACTCGAAGCAGGACATAATCAGGTTGTTGCATAATTATTTTCCTCATTCCTCAAACCCAACTCATTGTGTTGTTGGTAGAATAGTAGAAGTGCACTGTGCACTGAAGAACTTGAGGAAAGGTGACGGGAAGGGAAAGAAGGGTACAGAGAGTGCCGAGTCAGGAATGCGTTTCATGAAATGCCGTATTAATAGTAAACAGCATTAACATGACTTACTGTCAGGGGTACAGGGTTGCAGGGCTAGTTGTGAACACTAAGTTTTATAACCCTTGTTTTGTTTAAACAGCTTGTAACTATTAAATGGAATTAGGCCAATTATTAGCAGGTTGGCCGCGGCCCCTGTATCCTCCTTCCTTCCATTTCTGTGGTAGCAATCCATCTCCTTGCTTCAGCTCCATCTCTTCCTCCAGCTACCCGAGGTAATCACTCAGCCGAGCCGTAGGTGTTATGACCAATTGCTTGACTACATTCAGTGGTTAAATATATCCTGTTCTAAAACGGGCAGGATAATGGTGATTTAATGAAAACATTTCAGCAGCATCATTTGTAAAGGTACAGGAATTTTCTTCTGAGTCTGATGCTTCTGTCTAGCGTTTGTGTCTGCACTGCTAGACCTCTGCTTGAGGTTGTTCCTGTTTCCTAAGGCAGCTGATCATCTACAGATATTGATCTGATACTGGTTTTCATGTGCAGCTCCGATGTGTGTTGTGCTCGGGAGTAAGAAGGATGACCCGTCTGCTCTAGGTAACACATAGTGAAGCCCTAATAACTTCTGGCACACGGCATGAACAAGTGTGGGAAGAGCAGGCCTTGAGTCCTTCTCACCGAAGGTGCAAGGTTACTGTGTCCCTTCACTCTGCTAAAGGAGAGGTGACAGGTCTAACCTCTGATCGATGGGTGAGGTGGTTCTGTTGGGTGTTTTGGGGTAAAATGCACTGGAACTGCTGGAAGGATGTCAAGTCCTCATCATCCTTCTGTCCTTTGACTCCCAAGCCGTTAAATTTTGCCCTGTTGTGTAGATTTTCTTGCCTTGAGCATTGACAAGGTAGGATCCTATTCCAGTAACTCTGAGGAAATGCTGGTGAAGCACACCGAAGCCCTGCACATTGAAAGGCTGCTCACAGAGTTTGTGTCCAGCATGACCTTTACCTTTTGTGAAGCACGTCCTCCACACAAGGTGAAGGTAGGAGAGTGCAGCGTTAGAGCTGAGACAAGGATTAAGGAGTACAGAAGAGAAATGATCTGCCACCACACCTCATAAACTGCAATAAGGAAAAAGAATTTTACCAGGTGTTCTGCAAGCTCTGCATTAACACTTTCACTGTTCCCACTGTGAAGGAAGCTGGTCACCTTCCTGACTCTTCCACAGAGGAAATTTTTCCCTTTTCTTTGTTTGCACTGATAGTGTACTTCACATCTTACGTGCAACCCTAGAAAAGCTTCTTCTCTGGTAGGACGTGTGTTAGGAGCCCTCATGTTCCTCAAATGTTAGATATCTATAGGAACTCCAGATCCTGTCTATGTCTTGGAGTGTCTGAGACATCCTCATGAGAGCTAGTCCTGTGATCCAAGTGTTAAGTCTTGGAACTAGTGCTAGCCCTCCTGCTTAACCCCGACACTCACTAGAACTCCAGCCATGTCAGTTCTTGGGGTCATGTCAACACCTGACAGACGCGTGGTGGCTGAAGGCAAACAGATACACTCTCCTTTTGCTCAGGATTTTAACACACCGCTCCTTTCCTTTACATGTCACAAAAAAAGCATAGATCTGAAGAGTAAGAAACACACTTTTCCTGGCCAGGAGCATTCGCCATGCAGAAGACCTGACTTTTCTTCATCTGGGTTTCTGGGGGCTACTTCCATCTTCTTTTTTCAGTCATCTGGTTTGACTTTTAGATGTGAAATCTCTTGGCAGCAAGTTCTTTTGCGCTGAGCTTGGACTGGTGCCACAGGTAAACACCAACTTCTCGTGACTTCCTTTTAAGTCCGTGTTTTGTTACCTTTGCTTCTCCTGTTTGGGGATTTTCTGCTTTCTCTTTTATCAGTCTCCTGTAGAAAACTCCAGTCAAACTGGTTTTTCCTTTCTGGCAGTCACCAGACTTCTTATTCCAAACCACTTCCACTGGAGTAAGTGATCTTTAGTTTCCAGCAGCTGGTGCTGTTTCTAACCTGGATTTGGCATTCTTCAGGATCTTCAGATGGATTTTGTGTACGCCAAGAGGATATCCACAGTGCAACAGTTTTGAAATAAACCATCAGCCAGAATGTGTAAGTTGCACTGACATGATTTTTCTGTATCACAGCAAGATAATCTTGCAAGTAACAGGGAAAGTTGTATTTGCAACATCCAGTGAAAACACATGTTGTTAACTTTTGACATTCCCTGGCAGCCTGATGGTCTGTAGCCGGTGCTGCTGAACCTGATGTATTTTACAGCTCCAAATATTATCGAGGCTTTTTCCCACAGTTCAGCTTCCCTGAACATAAAAGTCCAGGTTCTTTTTGAAGACTTCACCTGAAGAGCTGGAGGTGAGATCTTCTGTGCACTTCAGTGAGTGGGACATAAAGCCAAAGTTTTGATCTTTCATTCAGTCTAAAGGCACATTCTCCAGGCCCTGACAGGACGGTTGCATTCTGCTCGTGCATCTCCTCTGATGTTTCAGGTATTCTCTGGTTCCTTTCCAGCCCTGGTCTCTGTAGCTGCTGGAAGATGTTAATCAGTTGACTCGTTCAGGCAGTGGATAAAGAGATCCTAGTCTGCCCTACATCAGCTCACAAAGCAGTCAGGATCCAGGTCTCTCTGGATAATGCAAGATGAGCTTGCTGGTTTTAGGTTATTATCTCAAAAATACCAGGTCTTCTGTTCAAAATCACCCTTAGAGTTGCCAAACGTGGTCTGTGTAGCCCTTACATTGCAGAACTCAAAGCTGTGTCTGTGCAAACGCTCCACGGATGTATCAATACGCATATAGCAATTATTTGCCTCGGACTGTCCTCCCATGAGGAAGAAGAAAGTTCGCTGAATTCAGTGGGTTCAAGCTGGTGTGAATGTTGTCAGAAGGGCGGCCTGCATGTGCCAGTCTAGGCCTCGGATTTTATCAGTGCTTCATTCGTAGTCTGTGTTTTGCAGCAGCTCAGCCACTTGCACCCCTGAGAATAAAACATCTGATCACACGCAACAGAAAAATAGTGTCCCTTTTAAAATAAACAACCTTTCCTCTTCTTTCTCTCCTTGCCCGCCTTCTCGCCTTTTCTCTGAGGATCTCTCGTTGCGGATGTTGAGTCTCGTTTCTGCTGGAGCCTGTTAACCTTTCTGTAGGACTGACAGCTTTCCAGATTTAAGTCTTAGTCGGTGTTTATGTTATGAAGAGGGTTAATGATGGTCCCCGTAGGCCTCTCGCTCAGAAAGCAAAAACATCTGCTAAGCCAAAAAGTGGTTAGTTGGCTAAATTTAGAAGGAAGAAATGCATTTCCCAAAATTCACACTGCTTCTTCACAAATTTGGGGAACCAGTGGGGGAACCAGTTATGGAAGTCACAGTTGATTCAGTTTTTAGTTTAGTTCCTGTGTTTTCGATTTTAGAAATTAAAATGAGATCGCAGTTATTAAGCAGAAAGGGTGTGAAATATGTGAAATGTGTCACATATCTGACACATTTAATACAGTTGAACTTCTTGCGCCTTTGTTCAGGTTAGCAGCTGGACACGTGCCAAAGAGATGTTCTACGGTGCATACTGAGAAAAGGCAACTTAGCAGTGGAGAAAGTGAGGTTAAAAGGGGTGTCTGCTTGGAAAGTCTCTTAACCCAGCTTAACCGATTAGGAAAACTCTTCTACAGGATTTAGCCATCCTTCCAAACGCTCTCATTGCTGCCAGCTCTCTGGCTCCTTGTGGTAAAGGGTAACCTGGTGAATGGTGACAACCCCTCACTTGCAACCGTTGTCATCTGTCTTTGCTTTTGATGTCTCAGCTGATGTTGTCATCTGTAAATAGGGTTTAAACCAGAGTTTCCCTGCTTCGTGGGATTACCAGGGAGCGTAGCTTGTTGGTACCAGTAAAACATCTCATCCTGGCTTCACTCTTGGAGGCCAGGGCAGCAAAACAAGACAGGTTATACCCTTCCCTGTAGCTGCTTGTGCCACCAGCAGGTGGTATGGACACTGGGACAACAAAAGTGCCATCACATTTGTGGCCCAAGACCCTTCCCAGTCTTGTTGCCCCTTTCCCTCTGCAGCAAGCTGAGAGCAGTTGGTGGGGAAACACAGGGCTTCACCCGCAGTTGTACAGCCCAGGATGCCATATCCTGGCTTCAGGTGGGTTGTCCATGGTCCCCGGCGGGCTGGGCAGTGACCAGTCCCCCAGCCCCAAGCAGAGAACTGGCCAAATGTTTTAAACCACAAATCCTCAAGCTTCCCTGGCCTGTTAACAAGCCGGCGGGTTTCAGGCATGACTGTACTTTGCTCTCCCTCTTAGCTTCCCATTTAACCTTTTCATCCCCTGACACAACAGTTTCCTTGCTGGCAAGCCGTGAGTTTCGGGTGGGTTACGGTGCGTTTCTGCCGATAAATCCCACTGGTTTTTGGTAATCTCCAAGCAGCCCTTTGCCAACCCCAGGCAGGACAGCGTGAGGTTGGCAGGCCTTGGGAAAATAGGGTTTTGGCAAGTGAAAAAAAGGATAACCAAGGTAAATATTGGGAATATTTATTAAATTCAAGTTTCACGTGTATTTTAGCAAAATTTCACTGCGAGATCCAGCTGAGCTTCAGTCTGTGAATTCGTTTCGGGAAAGATGCTTGGAATGGGAAAGGCGGGTGCGGGATGGGGGAGCCGGGACAAGGGAGCCGGGATGAGGGAGCGGGACGAGGGAGCCGGGCTGGGCTGAGGGAGCCGGGCCGGGCTGAGGGAGCCGGGACAAGGCAGCCGGGCCGGGCTGAGGGGGCCGGGCCGGGCCGCGGGTGCCCCCTGCAGTCCCCAGGCCCCACCGGCCTCCCCGGGCGCAGCCCCGAGAGCAGCATTTCCCCTCCCCGCCCCGTCACCTCCCCTCTGCCGAGTGTGTCCCACCCACGGCAGCGGCTGCAGGGAGGGCTGGCGTGGGAACGGCTGCTCCCGGAGCGAGAGGGATGTCCTGGGGAGCCAGCAGCCTCAGCAGGTGCCAGAAAACGCTGGGCAGTGAGTACCCGTACACAGGTTTCTAACCCTTCAGAAGTAAACACACCGTTTCAGTGGCATCTTCCATGTTTGCCCTGGATATTTTCTCCCCTGACACCTTATGCAGCAGTTGGTCGTTAAAAACCGGGGAACAGCATAGGGGAACTGGAGTGGATCCAAACCAGGCTTGGGTCCTTCTCGTCTTCCCTCAGCCCCGTCCTGCCTTCCCGCCATGCTTAAAAGCTCTGCTACCACGTGGAAACTGTATTTAAAATATAGTGACTATTTAAATTTGAGGGGAAAATCCATAGCTGTTAAATTTTACCAGTGTCTTCTGAGGGTTTTCTGCTCGTATTTTCAGCAAACGACTTGGGAAAATTAATCCTTCAAGGGTTAGAATATTGCTGGGGGCTGCTTTCATTACGTCTTTGGGGGTTGCCAGGAAATAGATCAGAGTAATGTGAGGCTTGAAGCCCAACCATGGAGCCTAAAGTATTATCAAAACCAGAAATCCGTAGTTTCCTATTTCAAATACTGAAAGATTGTAATCCTTCAGCTGATTTTAAAAAAGATGTTTTATGAAAAGAAAGAAGGAAAAAAAAAGTTCAACTCTTGATATTACCCCTGGTAACTGCAACAGAAAAAAATATTTGTGGGGGTTTTTTTTTTTTCCATTTTAGCTTCCTAGAGACCTGGGGTGGGTGTTTTTAATGTGAAATGTCTGCCTCACCTGTGACTTACTGTAGTCTAAAAAGGGTAGCATTCAAAGTCCTGGGGCTGGATGGTTTCATATAGTAGATTATGGTGCTTCTGCTGTGTTTTGAGGCTGCCTGAGGAGTTTGCAAAGCTCTTAACGGTCCATCAGAAATGAAGAGGTTCGCTGACCCCGACAACTTCCTTGAGGATATATTTGCGATCCTTCACTCTTAAGAACTTCAAGCTACAGCCCTAAAGATTTGCCACATTACCTTTTTCTTTTAAAGAGACAAGTATTTTGACCTGGGCTTGATTTCGTGTTTTCCACAGAAACTTTTTGATACAGGGCCTTTGAAATGTAGGGGTGAGAGCATAAAAAAACAATTGAAGCAGATGAAGATCTATTAAAATGTGTAGTTCGTTGGTTGATCTTTGTCTTCCCAATTCTTTGGACAACGAAATACACTTACAAATGTAACAGGGTTTGTGCCTATCTCATTATTCTCAAGCCATGACCTTTCTTTTTAACTGTGCTTTTGTTTGTGGGGTCAGAATATCTACTCAGAGCCGCAGCAGATTTGCCCAGCGAGGAAAGGATGTTCTTGTGTGATTACCTCCTCTTTACTTGGATGTTTATGAATCTTTTTTCCAGGTCTTACATAGCTGCCACTGCTGTTCAAATTGTCATGGTTTTAGAGGAGAATAATGCTTATTGCTAGTTCCCACATGCACTGGCAGGCACATCTAAAACCTGTACTTTTGTGTTCAAAGCTTGCATAATATAAAATTTAGAGATTACTTGTCAAACTAAGTGTCAGCTGAGTTTCCTAGGAAACTCACTGAAGATATTTATAAAACTACAGATCGGCTTAATAATAGATATAATAATGTCAGTAGCTCGTGATTGTTATTTTTTGACTTTTATCAGTCCATTTTTCTTTGCTCTAATTTGTTGGCAAACCAAACCACTGCATTTCCTAACAGGGTAGTGAAGGCCTTTCTTCCAATATCTTGCCGAATTTATTTTAAAAAAGAAAAAAGTCATTTGTGCTGATCCATGTAAGGAAATGGAAAGCATTTAATTAAGGGCATGTGAAAATTAAGAAGAGCCTAATAGTTGTACTAATTGTCAGACTGAATCCTTCATAAATAAAACCACAGTTGGGGAGTAGAAATATAAATATCTTATATTCACAGCTGAGTTGACTGCATGAGTTGAAAGTTCCTTGCACATGCATGCAAAGCAGTCACTGTAGAATTAACATCAATCCTGAGGATGGGTTTCTATAGAAGCTGCATAAATAGAAGACCTGTCAGTATTGTAAAAAGGCGTAAATCTGTGAAAATAATTTTATCCCTGAGCTGGAAAAAAACCAGGATCTAAAGAGAGAGAATAAGTGATCCTGATGTCCATTTTTACTCACTTTTCAGTCATTGTATTTTCCACACACCGATTCTTTGAGTGGAGACATGAGCGTTGCCGCAGCTGGGAGGTCTCTTCGTACTTTAGAGCACTTTAAATTGATATTTTAGTCACATAAATTTAAAATTCTCTGGTGCGTATGTATAGATATATACGAAAGAAAGTGTATGATGCCAGAACATAATTATTAGGGGCATTTAGGATTCGTAGAAATTAACATTCCTTAGAAAGTGATTTAGAAGAGTGACTCCAGTTTTCCCATTTTCATGCAGTAATGAAATGAAGTTAGTGTCTGTAGTAACGAGGCATCCTCACCTGGAATCCATTACTTGTACCTCCTGTGTACATTATCAGCCAGGGCCATTTTTTAGTGCTGTGCTAATTAGCTAAGTAAGGAGCTTATATGAAGGATATTCAAGAACTGTTTTTCTTCCCAGTGGAGTGTAGCTTCCTGTGCTCTGGTGTCTAGAAACCTCAGCGCATGTTTAATCTTGTTGCAAGAGAAATCTTAGGAGGCTTGCCCATCGCCTACTGAAAAGGTTAATTTTTTGTAACTACTAAACTTAGCCAAATCTTAATAGTAGTAGCGTGTTGATTTATTGGATACCAGTGATATCGTTGTGGCTCAGTACAGCAGAGTGGCAGCTAAAACCTTGTAAAGAATTGCTTTTATTTTAATAGAGATGGCATGTGGTCAGCAAACTTAGAAGCATAAAACGTGACGGCTGCTGTGTCAAGGGATACTTTCTAAGCATGTGCTGTTTGTCAGAGCTCACTCTCTCGTAGCTGTGGTGTTGCAGTTTAGGGTATTTCACAGAATCTCAGCATGGTGGGGTTGGAAGGCACCTCTGGAGATCATCTCCTCCAACCCCCCTGCTCCGGCAGCTCACCCAGAGCAGGGTGCCCAGGGTTGTGTCCAGGCAGGTTTGAGTCTCTCCAGAGAAGGAGACTTTAAAACAGGTCCTTTACCGGGAGGAGGCTGCTGATTTCTAAATGGAATATGACTTGGGCTGATACGTAGGACTTCTAATTAGGAGACTTGTCTCCTTCCCACCCCTGACCGTGGATTATGTGTAGTGTAACTCTTGTGTTACTCATTCCCTTGTTCCTTGCCGTAATTTGCCTGTTTGGAAAATGCAAGTGCACACAACCAGTGACCTTCCTGAAGTGCTTGTCGTAGACGTGAGAGAGATGTGAACTGGTACTAAATACCCTGTTTAATCATTTCGGGTAAATTCTGCCAGTGTGACCTTGGTACTGGGCAAACAAGGTGTATCGTCTCTGCTTTATACATCCACTCCAGAAGGAACGCTTCTGCAAGAAAACACCCATTCACGCTGTGCTTTGAGGCTTTGTGATGGGATCATGCACTAATACTCACTTCTATCCACAATCTTAACCAGAGCCCTTTCTGTGTAAGCTGTAGTTGAAGAGCATTTTCTCCCCTGACTTCTGTTGCGTTGATCGGTCCTGAGCTGTGCAAGCGATTCCGCTGCCCGCAGCACTTTGCTCGCTCTCCCTCCTGCCCGTTTTCTGCTGGCACATTCAACCTTCTGGCGTTGCCACCTTACCACGCTCAGAGACCTGGATTTATCCCTCTGCTGCCCTTCCACTCTGATCAAAAGTGGCTGTTTCGCAGCCTGTCGGATCAAACTGTGAAGAAACGGGAAAGAAAACCTTGGAACAGACTTGGAAAGGCAGGAGTCCTGCCTCTACAACCATATTATGGAAAATAACACCGCGTTCAGGAGGAAATTCAGCTTGGAGGCATTTTTTGTTGGGGCTTTTCTGCCATCTCAGGTGCTGCAAGCGTGAGATGAGAGCTGTGTTAATGAAAGGCGTGCCAATTAAAAACACATCGCCCTGCTCCGGTGTCTGCGTTCACGGCAGGGGTAGAACTTTGCTTAATCAATATTCTCAAGGTGATGAAAATCATCCGACCCAAAGGTTCAGTCTGAATGCAGCTGCTTTCTCAGGGCAGCTGTAGCTGACTGTAAAGATATGCTTTTATATCTTTATATACATTTATGGTGGATTTTGGCAGGGGAGGAGGGTTTTTTTGTGATTTTTCTTCAGAGTTCGTTCAGTGCTGATTTGTTATCAGGCACCCACCGCGTTGTGCCGAGCAGATTTTGTGAACAATAAGCTCAGCCCTCACACCTCGATCATCCAGAAAGAAAAGCTGGGTATTCTAACTGCAGATAGGGCATTTGTTTCCCTGTTAATAACAACAGAGGTTGAAAAAGGAAAAATAGTGTAAGTAAAGATATACCCAGCGTATTTTCTTTTCCTTTCCGTTCATTTCCGTGGGAAAGTGGTGTGGGAATTCCAAACAGGCTTTTAGGGGGGGTATTTTTTCAACTGGTCAGTGTGTGTGACCCCTATGTTAACAGTGAGTCCCATCGTAAGTCAAGAGTTCGCTGGGATTTTTTGTCTTTCCCACTGCAATTAAGTAGATTCCACATGCACGCCCAGGTAAAATTGGGGAAAACTTCCCAGCTGATAAAGAAATGCTGATAATATTGTAGCGGGATGAGTCAGCTGGTGGAATATTCGCTGCCAAATAACAATGCAGAAATTCAAGAAAGCTTCTAGGTCATACGGGCAGGCCAGGAAAGACGAGCCAGCTGGGCTCACATGAAATCTAAGAAATAGGTTAAAATGGGAGAGGAGAACCTGCCAATTTTAGCTGTGCATATAAAATCACATTTTTATGTCCCTAATCCTGCCATTCTAACACGTTCTGGGAAAGGATTAAAGCTTGAAAAGATATAACTAACTAGAGAATGTGCTCCCCGCTTTTTTTCTCATTCCCTTTTTCCCCTTGCCCTTCCCTGCAGCTTTCAGTTTTCGTTTCACCTCACGCATCTCCCCGAGTTTTGGTGACATAAAGAGTCGGGCTGGTTAAACCTCCTCCGCTTCACAGCAGCTTTGCTTTCCGCTTCGTACGCTTTAGTTGCCGCGTTCGAGGGCAGCGTGTGAGCCCAAAGCTATTTGTATATATTAACAAACATTTCTGCTAACGCTACTGAGGCTGTCATTAACATAACATTATGCTAGATTAGCATTTTGCTAAATAAAGGCAACCCTTCACCCTCTCTTCTCTTTTAAACCCCCAAATCTTTCTTATGTCTAAACAACCATATAATGTTCTGGCACATGGTTAGTCTGAGTATTTTTTGGTGGACCTCAACAAAAGTGTAGCGTTGAACTGCATTTGGGCTGCTGGTGGGTACTGGCTAAATCTAGAAGCGATGTGTTGAAACCAAGTCTGGGTAAAAAGTTGTTTGGCTCAGAAAATGTAACCTCAAGCAATGTAAGTAAATCATCGGGCTCCCACCTTCAGCATTGGAGTTGTGTTTTACCTTGCGGCGGGAAGTCTAAGCCAGAAAATGCAGTGAAAAGTGTTATACTTGACAGTATTTTACATATCTAAGTGCATGGGTTTTTTTTTTCCAGCTTTTTAGAAAGAATTGACAGCGTCAGCATGGATGACTACACACCCACAGACCAGGTGAGTGTCACAAACAGGGTAGGGCCTCAACCATGACACCCGTTCGTACAAATTCTTCATGTAATTTCTTTTAGTCCCAAGAAAAGCTGGATATAGGACATACCACACAATGCAAAATACAAACTAGCAGTTTAAGTAATGGATATTAAAGGAGAAGAGGCTTTTTGGTGGCGCAGGCCTGTCTTCTCCTGGTATTACGTGTAGGTCAGTGATTCCTGGAGTAGATCTGTTACCTCTTCTCGCTTTCCATTCTGTGTCCAGCAAAGAAAGTGAAGGGAACAGAAAATGTAAAAGTAAAAGCCCGTGGTTTCCCTCACCAGCCTTCACTACACAGAAGCAGGGCTTTATTTCACTGGTGGAGATGATGGAGACCCAGAGTGAGGCTTTCCATGTCCATCAGATGGATCCTTTGAAGACAGGATCCTCCAATGGAAAGCACCAGCAACAGCAGCAGACCTCATGGACTTCTCTGCAGGCATGCAGACACCTTCTTTCCAGCCTGTGCCCATCTCCTGGGGGCAGAATAGTCTCTGTTTAAGCCTTAGCTGCAGGACCGTGTGCTTTTTCCCCAGATATCACGGTACATCTTGATAGAGTGCTCTAAAGACAAACGCACTCAGGAAGGTTTGAAAGGCTTCACCATGGTTTGAAAGGCTTCACCATGGTTTGAAAGGCTTCACCATGGTTTGAAAGGCTTCACCATGGTTTGAAAGGCTTCACCATGGTGCACAGCTTTGGCTGCCTTCCCCAAGCTCGGGCTGCGTGGTTTCCTTGGGCAGATTATCTCTTTGGCAAACTCGTTCTGAGGTTATTTTTCAGTGCTGGTATCTCGCCGTCATCTGGTAGCCTCAAGCCAACGTTGTGACCCACGTCACACACTGCAAATAGAGGTGGCAGAAGAGAATCCCTGCACCGGGTAATTCACTGTGAGCGTGCAAGGTGTAAAACGGGTAGATGCCCTTCAGAAAATACGGTTGCCAAATCTCATTGTACAATCGGGGACTGAAATTCAGAGAAAAGAAGGTGATCACACAAGGAAGTATGCAGAGCAGAGCCTGTTCCTTCAGACCCGCTTCAGCTCGATAACCACAAGCCTGTCCAGTTACTCCGACCGCATCCTGAAATAGAAGGCAATAAAAAGCACTGTGCATATGGTGAAACTCCTATAGTCAACCCAATATAGGATCGATTTAAAGCCCTCCAGACATTGTCAGACCAAAGCAGTAGCACTGGGGTTTACTCCCTCTAGAGCTCATGGCCTGATTTTAGCATCGATACCACTCAGCTGGAGAGAGAAGCCAGTGAAGCAAAGCCTCGTTTTTGCTTTCATTATTTATGTTAGTCGTGGCATATTTGTTCCTGGGAGGCCTTTCTCTACCTGGAGCAGTCATTCATCAGCTAGAAAGTTTTCCTTATACTCCCTTTGGGAGGAAATGCCCTGTGTTTCCAGAGATCGGGAGAGGCTTTTGGAATTTGGCAGGTGGAAAACTTGTGTGCTGAAGGAGGGATTCTCTTTTGCCTTTGGGTTTTCATCCTACTGTATCCGTTGTCCTGCTGAATTAACTGTTAAAAATCACTATTATCCTTTTTCCCCTCGCTTGCTGTAATGTTTTACTCACCATCCCGACACAATGACTGAGTCCCGAGTGTCGGCAAGTGACAGCAGATGACAATAAGATACAAAATAACTGAAATCATTAAATAAGTGACCTTCAGCTGGCTTCACACAGCTGTCAAAGCAGCCACGGTTTGCCAGCTACCAGAGTACTTGAAGCAGCAGACGGTAGGGTGAAAAAAAAGGCAAGCCATGCTCGGACTCTGCACCACCGACTGCCTCTTTCCCTCCCCGCTTCCACAGCCGCTGCGTGGCAAGGAGAGCCAAGACCGAGCGACCCTTCCCTCGCCCCAGGAAGGGAGCAGTCCCGTCCCCAAGCAGGCAGCTGTGCCCAGAGGTGGCTGCTCAGGGGGGTTCATCCCCATCGGGCAACCTGGCAGCGTTCTCCAGCCTCCCGTTTTGTTCTGTGCCTGCTGCCTGAGCAGCAGTGCTGGATAGTCAAGGCTAAGAACGCTGCCGATGGCCTGTGGTGAGCTGCTTGCCTCAGGTATGCATCATAAATTGCTTTTGCCTACTTTGAGAATCTAGGAAATCAGTATTTCTTTAATTATTAAAAGAATATTATTTGCGTTGTAAAGTATTGCTGGTTGGAAAAATAAGAAAGGAGCGCCAGATTTACCTACAGCCTAAATTCTGTTCCCCTGTGCTCTGTAACAGAGCTTTAATTACTCAGTCACAAGCTATTATTTCCGTAGGGCTCCTGTCTCATTCAGTACAAAGGAGGGCAGAAGTAAGGTTGCCTGGGCAACTGTGGATCTGGAGTTCTCTAACATTTGAATACTTGACTTTACAACATGAATAACATCTTTTTCTCAGTTTTATGTAACTTCAGAACTCGTGAGCACCAAGGAGAACACTGATAGGGTGTCCTGCTTCCCGGGTGTGCACACGCAGAGGTGATGTTTGTGTATATCCAGTATGGACAAATTCAGGTTTACCAACAAGTCTGCCTGAACTTGATTTAAATGGAACATTTAAGACTTTTCATGGAAAATAATGTTCCACGCCTTTACAAACAAAATGAGGTTAGAAAAAAAAAAAAACCCTTCGCTAATCATCTTCTGTGTTCTCATTTCCAGGACCTATTAAGATGCAGAGTGTTGACATCAGGGATTTTTGAAACAAGATTTCAAGTAGATAAAGTAAATTTCCAGTAAGTCTATTAGTAATAATTTATGAATATCATACTAATTTTTAACAACTTAGTTCAGATGTCGGCGTACGGTAGGTTTAGGGTGGGACTTGGGGTGGGGTTGGTTTTTTTTTGGTTGGCTTGGTTTTATAGCTCTCTTTCCATAGGTCCTAGTAAAATTGCCTCATGCTTTGTAAAAAGAGCTGGTACTAGTTCAGTGTGTTAGTGATGCTCCCCACCACCCTTCACAATACACCGGAACCTAATTCGTAGTACAGCAGGTCCACCCTTACCTGCCACATGCGCTTCTGCGGGCTGGAAAAGCCAACCCGAGCCCTGGGAAAGAGCGTATTTCTCATGTTCCGGCCTCAGTAGCGTTCTCCTGGCCAAGCAGGGCAGGCGGAGCCGTGCAGCGCTGACATGCAGCGCAGCATCGGCAGAGATCTCGCCGTGCAGCGCAGCGTCAGCACTTCTCTCTCCCCTGCGGGCGGTATTTTACCGCCGCTGTCCTTGGAGCTGTCAGAATTCTAAAGTGAACCCTTGTGCTGCATGCTTCGCGTGGCTTTCCTAGAGCACAGTAGTGATATAACATCCTATGGCTTTTTAACAGCATGTTTGATGTAGGTGGCCAGAGAGATGAGAGAAGAAAATGGATCCAGTGCTTTAATGGTAAGTAAAAATACTCCGCATTTTTATTTTGCACTTACTCTCTGAGGCGTGAGCAGCTCAGTGTTCACATTCACACCTGGTGTGTCACTAATACGGGAGCCCAGCGTTACAGGTATTTTCTTCGGGTATTTTTGGCAGTTTGGGGAGTAACGGCAGCGTTACCCCGAGGAGTACGCGTGGGGATAACGGAGATGTTCTCTCTCCTTTCTTTCTCTCATGTGCTCTGCCCAGATGTCACGGCTATCATCTTCGTTGTGGCTTGCAGCAGCTACAACATGGTAATAAGGGAAGACAATAACACAAACCGGCTACGGGAATCCCTGGACCTTTTCAAAAGTATCTGGAATAATAGGTAAGAAATAGCTCATTTCCCTCACCCTTCCCAATTTAGCTACAGCTCAAGGCCTCACAAAATAGGACTCCCCTTACAATGTGCTCGGTCGCTTACTCAGAAGACATCCAGGCAGAGCCGTGGTGCAGGGACGGCGCACGCGGCGCTTCACCGCTGCTGCAAAACAATGCAGGACATGGGGACAGCTTGGAAAGGACAAGCTCCCCGTGCCAGCTACGATGCTCTGCTCTGAGAAGTGATTGAAGGTAGAGTGAGGAAAAACATTAAGCACAAGTCCCAAAGGCACGTTGTCACCGTGATGGCTAGGTACTAATTGGGGAAGAAAAGACAGGATCTCTGCATGGATGAACTATTAGTTAAGACAGAGCAGTCGGAGGGAGGGCAGCTCTCCAGCCTTTTCCTTTTGCTTCAGCAAAACCAAAGTAGACAGTAATGTCTGGTTTTGGACTGCGGTGCGTTTAGGAAATGTCATCATTATCCCAACTCAGTACCGAAAGGATAATTTAGAAAACAGTATTCGAAGACTGCTCCCTACTGCAGTTTTTATAAATGGATTTACAGATCCTACAAATCTACCCACCAGCACAGGTGCAACCCAATGGAAACAATAATTTAGGTCATCTTTTTTTGTTGTTGAAGCACGTTCCACACTACTTCACTCTCCGTCCACGCAGGCATAGCCAGTAGATGTTCCGTTGAAGTGCTGTGTTCTCCTTGATGAACGTGCCAGAGGTAACACAAACGTTTGGTTTGTTTTTGACAGGTGGTTACGGACCATTTCTATCATTTTGTTCTTGAATAAACAGGACATGCTGGCTGAAAAAGTCTTGGCAGGGAAATCAAAAATCGAAGATTACTTTCCTGAATACGCGCATTATACTGTACCTGAGGATGGTAAGGTTTTCACCACGCAGGGGCTGGACCTGCTGGCACAGCCCAGCCCGTAGTTCCTCTCCCTGTCTCTCTGTGTCTCTCACACACGCACAAATTCACAAGCACACACCGTTCCTTAGCACGGGCAGTCGGTCAGGTGAGGTCCATGCCAGCAGCACGTAGCTCAGAGGTGCCCTGGCAGGATCTGAAGGGGCTCTGGCTGCTGGGGGGGCTGCGGGGGGCTGGCTGCAGAGCACCTGCCTTCCCCTGCGCTGGAGAGCCCACCGTCCCAGGAAAGCAAAGCTGCTGGGCATGTCTCTCCCCTGCCCGACGCTTCTGCCTGGGCCTCCCGTGGTGCTGAACTGATTTTTCTGGCCGTTCCGCATCCTCCCGACGCGGTAAACCCCAGCCTTTGCAAATACTGATGGGAAGCCCAGCAGACCAGCAAGGGAACTTTAATGGGGGAAAAC
The DNA here is from genome assembly GCA_013400335.1 of Eurystomus gularis. Classification (NCBI taxonomy): domain Eukaryota; kingdom Metazoa; phylum Chordata; class Aves; order Coraciiformes; family Coraciidae; genus Eurystomus; species Eurystomus gularis. Next base: position 4,337 of record VZZY01017010.1, on the reverse strand, counting down.
CACATCAGTAAAACAAAGAGAGCTGTGACGATGGAGCCATTAAGCATGGGTTCGGTTTCGTGTCATTTCAAGAAGTACGACGATTCCTGCACCGCAGTAACGCAGTGCATAAGTAAACTCTGCTATTATGGCAGTATTGTAGCAGGCAGAGAGCTCCCCAGATATCTCAGGTAGAGATATTTAGTCAAAGTAGTCAAACCTCTGCTTTCTAACCACGAACCTCTGCCTTCCCCGAGTGGTGCCGCTGCTGTAGCGCTTGTGGCGACCTGTTGGGAAAGGCTTTTGTTCTCCACTAACCCCCAACCACAGCCTACGCTATACAAGTGAGGCAGGATTAAGCTGTTTGCAGCTTTCCTCCCGGTGTGGAGTTTCAGGAGCGTGACGCTGATTTTCAGGTGGAGAGGATAAATAACCTGTCCTAAAAGCAGAGTTAACCTGGCACCAGTTTTACAATGGTAACAGCTTCCTGAATAAATCTCCTGTCCCCGTCACCCAAACTTCCCCTCTCCCAAACATGTACCAGATACGTACAGAGTTCGGGTGAAATTTGGGTAACGTTTTTTAATAGTAAGCCAGAATAAAGTAGCTTTTGGTGTTTCTTAGCGGGATTTCACAGCAGATAACCAGAGTGACCCAGAACATTCACACCTTCTCTATTTTTAACCTGTAGTTGTTCATTTAGTCCTTAATTTCTGGTGCCATTATTTAAGGAGTGCAGCATTAAACTCTGAAGATGCTGCTGATTGTGCTGCTGCTCCATGTTTACCCCTCATGTTACAGAGAAGAGTAAAAAATTCGCTTCCATATCCTGATAAATTCTGCCCTTGACCGTATTACGCTTACAAGCATCTCATTTGGTATCACAGATGAGGAGAAATCACACTGCAGGGAAATGGATAAGTTATTTGTTCACTGGTTTTTTACACGTACACTAAATACAGTTGTAGCACGGCCTGGAGAGGTGACTTCATCTGCCACCAAACACTTAGCACTGACCAGCGAGTCTCCTGCTCAACAAGGATCTCATCCTTGATGGGCAGTGTATCAGAGGATTCTGCTGACTTAGAGCCTGGACATAAAATCTTATATCTATATATTAAAAGAGCTGTCGATGCTACCGGTTTTTTTCAAGTTTAATCTTGGAGTAACCATTTTTAAACCTGAAGTTCCTGCCTGCAGCAGCTTTATTCAGGAGATGCTGTTCTGCTGCAGAAACCAAACAGCTCAGCTGCTTTTTCTAGTCGCGTTCTCTGATCACAGTGAAAACCTGACTCCCACTTGGTCTGTATCTATACGAACAAACCTGTGGATGCGAGGAAGCCTCTTCATGACGTCACCGATGACATTGTTGCAACGATTTCAGCAATTTTCAGGTCCCTAAAATCTGTTAAATGCATAGGCAGGTTTTCCAGTACCCTTCCATTTTAGAATTACCTGTCGGGAATCTCCTGTGGGTAATTTAGCTGTTCATTTCTGTACTGAAGGACTCCTTCCTCCTTATTAAATCTTGTCTTATGAAAACTAGATGATTGTTTACTTTTTGTGTTTCTGATGTCGTTTATTTTTAATTGAACAGCGACACCAGATGCAGGAGAAGACCCCAAAGTCACAAGAGCCAAGTTCTTCATCCGGGACGAGTTTTTAGTGAGTAATTTTGATCTTACGTGTTATTCTATCAGGGGAAATACTGGCAGATGGCGTAGTTTATTTAGGGAAAACCGACAGGTTTTTGCAGAAAGCTTGAAGGAGAGGAGAACATCTGGCAATTCCCTGGTTCTTTTCAGCTGCCCATCTTGCAGAACCTTCCCCAATGCTTGCACATTTTTATGCCCATTTTATATAAAGCCACCTGCCCTGCAGAGTGTCACGCCGCAGGTCGTGTGTGACAGGTCGTGTGTGACAGGTCGTGTGTGACAGGTCGTGTGTGACAGGTCGTGTCCCTGCCTGCTTGATTCCAGCTTCGGCGCGGGTGCCGGCAGCGCTCGCTCTGCGCAGGGGGACAACGCCGAGCACTGTCTCCGTTACCAGTCAGTTCTGCGGTTGTCTTTGCCCCGAAGATGCTTTGAATGTTGATTTTCTCTATCAGTCCAGTCCAAAGCAAATAGGCTTTTTTTTCAGTCTTTCGTTCCTCCAAGGGCTTTGGCAACGAGCAGCCGGCAAGAGGGCAGGAACAAAAACGCAGATTTGTGTCCGTAAGTCTTGTGAGCGAGGGGTTTGGCTCCCACAGAGGGGCTGAACAGCCTGCGTGGGCCCCAGTAACGGAGGCGAGGTAGGAGAAGCCCAGGTAGAAACAGCAGCTTCCAGTTTCCTGGGGTCAGGCACAACAGGCTGAGGTTTCAGAGGAGAGGGATAAAGGGGACCGGGGACATAAGCTCAGCATGCAGAGCAGGGAGGGGTGCAGTGTCCTCAGCCAGGTGCAAGGAAGAAAAGGTGTCGTGTTTTCTACTCACGGCCTTCCTGGCTCTGCTTTACACATTTCTTTCCAAATCTCTTCATTTATGACCTTTTCCTTGTCCGGCTCTGTTAAAATTTCGGACACGATTCAGAGAAATCTGGTTTTATTCATTTATAATCACAATGGTGATTTCTGTCACAGTCGCAGGTCTGGATGTCTGTGGAAATCGCCACCATGTCGCTGCACCCCTTAAAACTCCACCTGCCTGTAGCTGCTGGTACTGACGAATTTAAAGCATGTAATTAATTTTAGGAGGTTAACTAACCTAACAACTATTGCTAGAGGGTGGTATATGAGTATTAGGAAGGCAAAATACATCAGCTCCTGGTTTCAGGATTGGTGTGGGGACCTCTGCGGTCTTTGGCAGCAGGCCCAGCTGCTCAGCACCGTTGGTTTTAATGGTGGGAGTGGTGGATGAGGGCTGGCAGGATGTATCTTGTAGGAAATTCTTCCTTCGGCTCAGGCACGTCCCTTCTCCTCCCGAGCTCTTCACGGAGACATCGTGCTCAGGTGTTCCTTGTTTGGGCTGCTCCCCAGCCCCGTTTTGGTGTTTTGTACGCGGGGCTCTCCAGCTGCTGATGGTTTGTTTTCATACATCCCCTGTGATAGAACAGCGGCATGGCAGTTCCTGCTGGTTTTTAAAATACCTGAGCTACTGTTCAAACACAGACCAGGCTCCCTTGAATCAAATAGGGTGGAGCCAGACTCTTGTCAGTGGTGCCCAGTGACAGGACAAGGGGCAGCGGGCAGCAACTGGAACCCAGGAGGTTCCATCTGAACAGGAGGAGAAACTTGTTTGGTGTGAGGGTGTGGGAGCCTGGCCCAGGCTGCCCAGAGAGGTTGTGGAGTCTCCTTCTCTGGGGAGATTCCAAACCTGCCTGGACACGATCCTGGGCCCCCTGCTCTGGGTGACCTGCTGGAGCAGCGGGGTTGGAGGAGATGATCTCCAGAGGTTCCTTCCAGCCCCCACCATGCATTTGGCTCCTCGCTGAAAACTGTCATCCTGCCCCCCGCAGTGCAGGGTATTAAATACAGTGTTGGTATTAAATACTCCCGCTTGTGTCCTGGTACCGCAGAGGATCTTCCATTGCTGTCCCAGGGAATACCAGTTTTCCCCTCGGAACCGGTGCTAAGTAACACCCTACTGCTCAAAATGAGTTTCGAGTAGCGGTGAAAATACTGCATTTATTTATCTTAAAATGAGAGAACTACAAAGCTGTCGGGGAACCAAAAAAAGAACCTTAATACAAAATACATCCTTTGACATACCTTGTATGGAACCCTGCACAGGCCATGGCTGAAGTCCTCTGAGGCCTGTGTTGGTGACAAAGTGTGGCAGAAGTTGGAAGGCAGGTGTTTGGGGGCCAATATGCTTTTAAAACCCAATCTTTTTAAAAAAAAAAGTTTAGTAAGAGGTCTTTCCTTGCTGCAACTGAGTGGCAGAATTATATTTTTCATGAGGGCACAGCTTGAACTAGGTACTGCGTGTAGCTTAGTAAGAATAAAATAATTTTTAGTGTACGTATGGAACGCCTCCTGTTTAATTAGTGTTTAATATATAACGTTACTTAAGTCACCTGCAAAAATATTATTTCTGGTTGATCTAATTATGTCAATGATGGCTTCTAAATGTCTATAGTTATGTATATAGAAATAAAGACCGAGAGATAGTTAAATAGTCTGTAGTATCCATAGCTGTCAATCCTAGATGCAGAATAAATCACTATTTTAAAGATATATAGTCTAGCCAGAGAGAGAGAAAACCTTGTCTTTTGTTGTTTGGCCAGCGTAATTTGTAATAAAATTCAGAAAGTTCTTGTAAAAAGTATTACCCAAGAGCTGACCTTCTGATTTCATGACATTCCATATATATAAAAAATAA
>VZZY01017009.1:0-13467 GCA_013400335.1 Eurystomus gularis | reverse complement strand
TAGTGAAGCTGCTTTTTGCTGTTGGAATGCAATGGATCTGGATTAAATTGCTTTTGAGAAAGGTCAGTTGATGATTTTCCTCTTGTACTGGAGTCAGATATTGTTCTAACTCAGGAAAATGTCTGTTTGCATTTTCTGATTGTTCTAGAGGAAGCAGCTTTGCTAAAATAAGAGAGTGTGCCTTAGCAGTAACAGTCACTAGAAGAGGACTTTGGAAGCTTCTCCTTATTTCTTCTCAGTTCTGTGTACAGTTTCTGATTATGATGAAGGACATCATAATCATCTAAATATAGATGTGTAATAGGACAATCTACTCCTTTTCATGCTTTTGCTTTTTAATATTCATAACTAAGCTTTGTGAACAATATTGCATGTAGGCTGACATTTCAGTAGCACAATTACTACCTGCTGTCATTCTGTCAGAGAAGGAAAAAAAAAAATGACACAGTGGGGTAGAAACATAGAGTTTGTCACATACTGACAAAGATTATTGGAGTGATTATGGGTACTTAGCAATTTGACACTGCAGGGAAATTGCTCTGTTTTCTCCTTCTCCCCCAGCTTCAGTGATATTTGAGCAAAAATCATTATGAATTTTGTAATTTTTTTCCCCGCCATATTCTTTTGATTCACAGTCTATTATTCAGGAGAGGCAATACAGAGAAGAAGCCTTGACAGGTTGGCAAATGAGTTACAGGTAAATGGAGTTTGCAAGTAAAAAATTATTTGAAATAAGAAATTGAGAAAATAAAAAGGATAAATTGTTGTTTGTCTTCCCTTTGTAATTACCTGTATGATTTTTCTAAGTTTGCAGAATTGAAGGAAAAAGGCACCAACTTGTGCATCGTATTGCAAATGGAATATTTTAGTAATAAGCTAGATCACTGAGTAATTGTTTCAATTTCCTTTTCAAGTTTTTAAATATTAAGATAATAAATGTACCATGACAATTCAAATTTTAAGAGAGTATATATTACACAACACAGGGCTTGAAAGAAACTTCATTTTCTGGATGGAAATGACCAATATATTCTGTATTCATACTTCATGTCAGTAGGAGCACACTAAAAGCAGACTGATGAGGACAGTGGGTTGTATAAAATGTTTTAAAGCGGGCAGAATACACATGATCTGTTTGTCTGTGGTAAGATAGATGGCTTCATTGTATCAAAGTTGTCAGGATAATCCCATGGTAGTGGGATGATCCAGATTTGAGAGTTTGAGTATATAGACCTTTACTTTCTCAAGGCCATGGCAAATAACAATTCTTAATCTTTAACTTCCTTCAGAAGTACTGGGTGAGGAAGGAAGAATTAAAAAGGCATTTGATTTGCATTGTAAAGGACTAAGTTTACTTGTATTAGAAAACTTTTACTAACAACTGTCTTTTCTGACATTAAATGTAATATATTTTTAACAAGCAAAGCATAGTCTTGGTGGAATATAATGACTGGCGCTGCTTGTCGGTTTTGTGTTCAGATAGGATCCAGACAGAACAAAATGGATGGAAGGAGGATAGCCATATTAAGGGAGAAAAGTGTTCAACTACAGGGGTTAGAATTTTATGCTTTTCCTGAAACCATTGCAATAAAAATTCTGAAATTATAGTCCTCCAAGTCTTCTGATCCTGGATGTTCTACTAAAAATTCCAGTTATAGCAACATGAGCACCATTTAAAAATTTGGGGTTTTGATAGGTAGCTGGTGTTGCCAGCTCTGAATAGCAAAAGGGTCATGAAACAGCATTCATAGTGGTTTAGATGGTTTTGTTGGTTTGTTTTTTTTCTTTTCAGAATCATTGAAGAATTTACTTTGCAAAGTACCTTAGAAAGTCATCCAGTCCCATCTCTTATTCAATGCAGGTCTCTCTCGGATTGCTTATGACATATTCCAGTTGAGTGTTTAAAATTTCTGTGCCATTTATTAAACTCAGTGCAGCTTGCTACGGATTTTTTAATTTTTTTTTTTTTTGCCAGTGTTATTTTGTGCTTACCTTTCCCTGATACTAGCCATGGCTATCATCAGATCCTGTGGTTAGCCAGACCAGGAAGTCAAACAGGCAGAAAGCTAATGACTTTTCCCATGGATGCACTTCTTTAACCCAGGTGCTTATTTTCTTAAGAGTGGTTTAGATGTGGGTATTTGCTTAGTAGTAAAATGATGTCAGCATTAATATGTCAGTTCACACAATGAAGATCTGTGAACGCTGCTTCAGTACAGGCGTCTGTTCGTGTGATACAGAAGACTTAGCACATATGGCAGCAGAATAGTTCAAAAAATGGTAACATAACATGCCACGGCCAAAAGGCAACGTCTGTACCACCTTACAGTTACATGTACACCAATGCCAATAAGTAGCAGCCAGGAATAGGTCACTATTGTTAGAAAAAGCAGTCTGGCTCACAGCCCATTTTTTAATTACCGTAAGGAAGTGAGAGGGAGTTTGGTTAAGGTATTTTAACTGTCTTTTCAGGGATTGCAAGCTATTGACTGCCTTCTGATCTAGAAAGTGCAGAGATACGTATCCCAGTACTGTGCAGTATCTCTGTATGTGCTGTATACCTGGTACTCCCTAGAAGCACTGGATTTATTCTGAATGCAGAGTAGACCAAATATCATAATGAGAATGGTATAAAGCATGTATTCTTCCTGTCATTAATATAAGATGTGTGGTATGCCTGCTGGCAACATATGGTACAACTAGAAAGGACCATTGAAGATCTTGAAAAGGTAGGAGAGAAGCAGTAACAGAAGGAAGATGCATGACTAATTATTCTCTTATTCCTCCACAGGAATAAGAATTTGTGTGGTTTAATAATGCAATAGAGAGCAAGTGGTATTCTGAGTGGATACAGATAGGGTATTTGAAGGTCTCTGGACCAAATAAGACCTATAATCCTGAAAGGAATTTAACAATTTCATTTATGTGTGTTTGATGATCTTTAGAGCAAGCTGGGCAATTTCAGAAGCCATTTCCTCCCCCCAGGTATTTGTCTGGAATTTGTTCCTTTCTTAACTGTTCTGTTCTGTGGAGATTAAGCTGTATCTTGTAGTTATCTTGGTGGTTTCTTATTTTCACTGCTGGCCACAGATTTTTTTCGTATAAGTGTCCTTTTTATCAGATCAGCTAAATAAATATCATTATTGCAAAAAGGGTAGAGGCATCAGAAGGTGTTCAGCAACAGTACTTAGAATGTGATCACAGGTATGTCCTAGCTGATTTAAAACCTGAAGTCAGTTCACAGTGATGTATATATTGTCTAATATCTCACAATGTTGTATGGTTTTCTGCCTTTTTCTGTCATTTTAAATTAGTTTAAAATGAGTTAGTACTGAAGAGCATCAATAACTATTATAGATTTTTTTAATGACCATCATCTCAAACATATTTCTGAAAATTGTCATGTGTATTTTTTGACTTACTAGGTTTTCATTGTAATATCCCTTACAGAAAAATGTGTTTATATCCAAACTGGTAGCCAGTATTCATGCTTAGAAATATTTTTTGGTGTATAAATTAAATTCTGCTACTGACAATGTACATACTGCATCTTGCTTGTGACTTCTGTAATCTTTGCATGTCATGGTTACTGTAAGCGTACTTGTCATCCCTATGCTTATTTGCATTTACCACCATAATGACACAAAACAGTATGCTATACTGTGCTATTTTGACGCTTGTGCAACTTTATGTGCCTGTTTTCCTGTAGGTACATATGGAAGGTATTCTAAACACATCAAAAGCAGCTGCTAGAGTTGCCCATGGAAGCTGCTTGTCTCTATCTGATCTATGTTATGCCTAGTTTTTCGTAACTCTGGAGTGTGCCTGCTTGCTTTTCTTTTTTATCTCACAAAACTTACTTTTAACAGTAAGCTTCCAGGATGATCAGTGTTGCTGGAGTGGAAAGATAAAATGTAATAATTCTCATCCTTTCCTCATTCTATAAAATGTTCTGCTTTCATTTATCATCAGTCGTCTGGTGGTAGTAATGGTAAATGGCTCTACTAGTGATGTCACTGGTTAATGTTCAGTTTTTGTACTTCTGCTGTAAGGTGAATTATTAAATAATGAATTTCTGAAGCAGTGAAAGAATTTTCTTATGTGCAGTGCACAATTTATCCTTTCTTATCTGGTTTTTATTTTACTTATTTTTAGGAGAAGAAAAACCCCCAAACTACTTACTTTACCTGCTATTTCATGGAGTCTCATTCTTTTTAAGCAATGAACGTTAGTATAATTTATATCAATCAAAGTTTACCGACTTTTAATATTTCAGGCATAAACAGTTACAAAGGGAAAGGATGTGAATTATGTCTGCAGAAGACAATTTGTGCTTGTAGGTGTAGGTCACGGGTCAGGAAGCAGTGTTATTTAAGTATGATGCAGCTTGTAATGCTGCTCCTCCTGAAAGAGACAAGTCTGTTGGATAAACAATTACCTAACCGTTTTGTTTGGCTGACAAAAACAGTAACGTCACTCCTGGTGGAATAGCTGTCAGCTTCTTGTGTCTTCTGATGACATCTATTCTTCACAGCAAAGACCACATAGTTCTTGTCCTTTGGGCCTCCCAGGAAACTTACTCTTTCCTTAAGTCCTTTGACAAAATATAAGTTGTATACTGAAATTAACATTCAAGTTTATTAGGACCCTTTAAAATTTAGGTATTTTAGAATCATAGAGTCATAGAACAGCCCAGATTGGAAGGGACCTTGAAGGATCATCTGGTCCAACTATTTGTGGGAAGGGAGCCTAGATGACATTATCTAGCACAATCACATCCTGAAAACCTCCAGTGACGGGGACTCTACCACGTCCTGGGGATGATGTTCTAGTGAATGATTGTTCTTACTGTACAGAATTTTTCTTGTGTTGAGATGAAACTCTCCTAGTGTAACTGGTGTCCATTGCCCTTTATCTTCTCCATGTGGCTCCTTGTAAAGAGAGCTCCCATCCTTTTCATAGCTGTGCTTTAAGCACTGAAATACTGTGATGTGTTGCCCTCTGTGAACCTTTTCTTCCCTAGGGAGAAAAGATCTAATGCCTTAAGTCTTTCCTCATGGGGCAGGCTCTCCAGCCCTTTGAACATATTCGTGGCCCTACTTTGGACCTTCTCCAATCTGTCCTTGTCTGTCTTGAATTGTGGGGACCAGCACTGGACACAGTACTTAGGTCACAGCCTGATGAATGCTGAGTAGTGGGAGCTATTTAATTCCTCACTGGTGAGAGTTCTTGTGGCTGTGTATGTTGAGTGCATTGAAGGCCAAGTAGAATTTCATACACTGAAAGCTTTTAAAATTGTAAGGATATAGAGATTAGTATCTTATTTAGTAATTCTTAAAATACATCCTTGCTATTCTTGGACAGTCTTTTCCAACATTTTTCTGTGTATAGGATGATTAAGAAAGCTTTTCTTCAGATGGTGTTAATTACTGGAGTGGGGCAAAGTTTAGAGTGGTAGGGAGAAAACAGTGAAATATAGAAGTCCTTAGTTCACAAAAGGTCCTGAACCAGCTCTGAGTTTTAAGTGATGACAATTCCTACTGAAGTCTATAACCCGTCATACCCTCTCACTGAGCTGGCTGAGAGAGGAGAGCCCACTCAGAGTTTGCTTTGTTGTCAGAGTTGTTGTCAGAGTTTGTTGTAGTTATGGCCAGCTTGCTTTGTTGATCAGTGTAAGTCAAGTAAGTGCTGTGTGCTGGATGTATTTCTCTTATAAAGCATTTTTTATTTGTTTTTGAATGATGTTTTTTCAGGTGTTCATTGGTAAAAGGAATTACTTTGAATTAGTGACTTCAGAAGACTACAGAGTAAAACTGTCCCGTTTTTGCAGAATATATTCTGTCCTTAAGAGAGTTTGAAAAAGCCACAGAAGTTATTGTATGATATGCTTGCCTCGATTAGTTGGCACTGGAATTGGTGACACAAAGTTATCTTCACACTTAAGTTGCATTTAATTTTGCAGGTATAAGCACCAGTGCAGAAATGTTTCTGATATGGTAAAGAATATAGAAAATATCTGTAGCTCTTTGTGTTGTTAAAATGCTGTTGAGTTCTTGTTGCTTTCCACTAGAAAAAACCTCAACAGAAATACCAAATGTGTAAGAGTTCTTACCTCATGAAAAATCTTTTATTTTAGTCCTTAGAATGGAGAATATCTGAATCCACAGTACATGAAGTACCTTGGGATTTTTATTTTCATATTGAGTAGTACATATTAATTCATCTCGCTTTTTTAATAAGTCTTTTATCAAGCTTTGAATTTAATAAATAAATGAAGTAAGCAGATGGGCCACAAAGACAAGTTACATGCATACACGTACCTGCTGGGGAAAAAACCCCCCATCACTTGAGTTTCTTAATATCATAGGAGACAGATCTTTGACACTACTGTGGCTATGCTTGCAGCTAAGATAAGTCATGCTAGATAAAAATATCTTTGTCATCATATTTTGGCATTTTATTTTCAGTATGTGCAATTTGCTGTATCAGTCTGATATATTCTGTGTTGAAATCTGAGCTTTCTGACAACAAAGAATTTAAGTCTTTGTGATAAATTAGCAATGCTTCAGAAGTACAACTTAAGACTTGAAATAAAATAAAATTAGCTTAACAAGATCTCATTTTATTTGGAGGAAAGGTTTCGCGCATATGTAATAGCAGTCACCAGAGGGCAACGTTCATCTTACTTTTTACATACCTGTTTGCAGTCGAGTGCTCTTCAGTCTGAAAAATGGGGCTGAACTGTTGTGGCTGTGATGAAATTTATTTTGTGTGGAGCAGTTGCAAGTAGTATGTAATTTTGCATTTTGTTTTCTAACCACAATACATTCCAAGCTGGGGAGAAAAAAAAATGAAAGATTTGGGTTAAAGCTCCAGGAGAGCTACTGAATTGCTTGATTCTTTTTGGTCAACTTTCCAAGGAATGGTCTGTGTGTAGTCAAAATAAATTGTGACTGCATAACTTTTTTCATCAGGCATCAATTTATCCTTGAATGAAAGCACATTTTGAAAAATTCCAATCTGTTCCTAAAGTAAAGATAACAGCAAAGACCACAGCAAATAGTGGTCTCTTTTTTATGTATGTGTGTATATAAATTTTTTTTAAAGAACAAACGTCTCTTTACTTGACTGTGTTCATGAAATGTGGTTCTGTCTAAAGCAAACAACAGAAATACTTCTTGCATCATATTTTTAAGTCATAACAGTGTGTGCTCTGTTGTGATTTAAGAGTCTGGTGAAGAACTCTTAAGTATTATTAGAGTATACTAACAAGGAAAAAACCAACAAAATACATATGTGCACACCCCCCCCCCAAACTTCTCTTTGTACATTGGTTTCAGACCAGGGTGAGCAACATAATGCAAGTTTTTTGGGGTTTTTTTATGCCTATGAGCCAGTTTTCAGTAGAAATTTATTGTCTTGCTAGTATAAAATCCTGTTAGTGCAGGCAACCTATAAGGAAATATTTTAATTAGGTTTGTCTCTAATAACCAGAGAGGGAGGTTTGTAAATCCTTACATATCTTGTATTTTGATTTAAGGTCAGATCACCTGGTTCGGCTATGAAAGTCCTCGTAGTTTCTGGGACTACATACGAATAGCTTGCCGAAAAGTCTCTCACAATTGCATCTGCAGTATTGAGAACATGGAGAATGTCAGTTCTTCTAGAGCTAAGGTAGGGAAGAGAAAGGTCAAATTATAAAATGATTGTTTCGAACTTACATAATTTTTTTGAAAATGTAGTATGTTGAGGGAAATTGTTAGGCATGCCTGCGTGAACTTACATTGTTTTAAAATTGTAGTAATGTGATTCTATTTTTTTCCCTAACCTAAGTATAATTTTATTATGTGTAGAAAAGGTGTGATCAATTCTTGAGTGTGTTGGTGTGAGTATGCAGGAAGCCTTTAATAGATTTATTTGCTAATAGAGACCCATCATTTTAAAGGATCTATATAGAAATGACATCACAACTTCTGATTGTAGGAACAATGGAAGAGTTAAGGAAGTAACAATTTAATGTGTTTATATGCATGTGAACTGAATAAGAATATGCTTTAAGCTGACCTATCGTTAAATCTTAATAGTGTGAAACAATATAAACCAACATACTAAAAAAAAAATAATTGTTGGACAGAGGTTATAAGTTCTTTTTACTAGATCAGAATGGTTTTCAATAGCTTGTATTTCTATGTAAAACAGCCTTGACTGATAACTGAGAACCTTCTGACTTGAAAGTATAAGTAGTATAAAAGGATGCACTAATTAATGTTCTTAAATTGTTTTTTAGTCCTAAATGAACTGGAATCAGTTCTTTGAACACATATGCAAACTGTGTTCCATGGCTATTTTAATTATTCTGTAGATCCAGATTTTTATTATACACTGGATTATTCATAGTTGGTGTCAATGCTGGGGTGGAAATATTTAGCTTGTTATATGCGAAAAATTTTAAGGCTTTTTTCAAGGGCATCACTGTGGTTAGTACAATTTAAGTTAGAGATTTGTGAAACCACAGTTTTCTTCAATAAAAGATGATGCTTAGATCAAACAGCACCATGAATCTAGTAGCTCATTGAGGAGCCATCCTGATGATCCATAGTATTGCAGAACAACTTATTTGCTAGGTCTACCGTTCCTCCTTTCTTCTTTTGTGGAGATTCAATTTTAAATATTATGCAGTAAACGCATCTGTAATTTGTGTGAAAGCTTTGAAACACTTGAGGTTCTGTGACAAAAAGCTATTGACTGGGTTTCCAATCCAGAATATTACATGCCCTTCCTAGCACTCAATGTACTGGATGGAGTAGTAGACTGATAATTTACATCATGCAGCTTTTCTTCTTGCTTATGTTGAAATCTGAAAATTCAGATAATTTGAAGAACTTATTTCCAAATACTTTCTGGAGAGAGTCACGTTCTAAAATCTGATGGTTGTATTGTTTATATTTGAAGTTTATTTATAAGGTATTTCTGCATTCCAATATATTATTGGATATGAATGTTTAAATTTGCTAGATAATAAGATGCAAAGCTAGTTTCTGAAATACTCTTATAAATGAACTGAAATTTTCTTTTGCTCTGTGGAAAACTCCATGCCAAATAGCAAGCAAAAAAGCAAATTTGTGCAGTGAGTGTGCAGAGTGGTGTTGAATTTTTAAAGGTGCATGTGGGAGTATTTTGGATGCCCTTATCTGAAAAGGTTGGAGGCACGTCAACGCAACCACCAGTGGTACGCATCAGTTTTACTAGTGGTCCACATTGGTGTCCGCTTCAGCCTAGAAGCTGTTAGGAAGAGTTTACCAGTGCTAGTTAGCCCTGCTGTCACTGGTGCATAGGCTTTAGTTGTTGGCTAAGCCAGCATCATCAGGGTTTGGCTGTTCCATGTATGTTGTAAAGAACTGCAACACAGAGGCAGCTATCCACATAAACATTCTTCTAATTTGTGTGCTCTATCCTAAAGTTTTTACAGTGCTGTTGCTATTTATTAAAGCAATTTTGTTGTTGTTGTTATTTAGCATCTGCTTATCTTACTATAAATTTAGTTTGATCTAGGTCTCTATAAATTAAGAGTAGGATTATAATCTACTACAGGTGGTTTTGATAGAAGGTCTCTAGTAATATGCAGCTAGATATCAATGAGCACCAAATGTATTAAAAAGAAAGATGTCCTACTGCTTATATAACTATTTGTAAGTTTCTGTGGGTTACAAGAAATGTTCAAGTGTTCTCAAACTGACAATCATAACTATGGCACCCACTTGAAATGTCTCTTTCTTGTAAAATGCAATTCCATGCACTAGACCTGTTGACATAGTGCAACATATGTTTCTAAAGGTTGATTTTGAAGGTATTGCTGTTTATAGAAGTTTGAATGAAGTTTTACTTTTTGACTACAAGTTTTAGGCCTCTTAGATTGGATTTCATTCCTGTATATTGTGTGCACCTTCTATAATGATGTCCTTACTGAGGGGGGAAAAATAATTATGAAAATTACAGAATGAAAATATGTCACTGAGTTATAATTCTTTTTTTTTTTGCATTTATACCACAAGTATTTGAATGAACACAGATAATTAGTTCTTAATTAAGTCACCTTGAGGGTAGATTACTGCTGCTTTTTAGTGGAATCAATTGGATGCTGACAATACCATTAGCTTTAAAATGAAAAGCTTTCTGCCCTGATCTGCTACTAGTTATGCACATAAGACTTTCAAAAGGGTGAAATATATAATTAAAGCAAAGTCTTTTTTTCCTTTTTTCTTCAAATTTTGGAGGATTCTCTTTCACAATAAAGTTTATTTGTAAGAATGCATTTTCTGTTTTCATTATTACTAAAATGATGTACATCTTAGCAACAATTTCTGTTTAGTCATAATTTTGTTAATCAGTTAATTTCACCCAAGTAATTCAACTGTGTTCTTTTTCAGATGTAAAATGCAGTGTTTCATTCTATAATACTTAATATTTTATATCTGTTTCTTCTTGCAGGGTCGAGCCTGGATCAGAGTAGCACTTATGGAAAAGCATTTATCTGAATACATTTCCACAGCTCTGAAAGACTTCAAAACGACCAGGTCTCTAAGGCTTTTATTTTTGCAATATTCTAACAAATGTTGCTTAAGTGAGGGACTTAAGTTTGGAAGTGAATGTTCCACTTGATTTGTATAAGGAAGGATGTGACTAGTAAAAGGTAAAAGTTGGTAACAATTGATTGGATTTTAGCATGGATAAAACTGCAAAATTGAAAATCCCTTTGTAGCAATGTGGAAATAAGTCTGAAATTCATGAAAGGTCAAAAGAGAAGAAAACCTCTCTAAAGAAGGAAATAATGCTGAAACTGTAGCATGATAAGGATAGAAGGTGTAATATTTCTTTCAAAATTAGGTATGGTTGATAGAAAGCCCTAGAGATGCAGTAAAAAATAATTTTTATAGGAACCTTTCTTGAAGAAGAAAGGAAAAGAATTCCAGGAACCTTTGGAGAAACATAGGAAGAATAGAATCAGTGATCAGGCATATCCAGGATTCTTGATGTAGTATTAAAAATATGTAACAGATTTTTGTTGGACCTTCTAATGGTAAAAGCTGTTATGGACAAAAATTTGCATTGTGATAGAAAATCCTCTGGCAGTTTTGGACTGCTCCCAGATAATGTGCTTATAGGATGCTTTATCCTGTAACAGGTATGTCTTGTAGATTTATGATGAAGTCATCTAAATATGAGTCTGTAACATGTTGTGGTATCTTATGTTGAACTCTAAAAGTTTTAGACACACTATTTAAACAATAAGCATTTTCTCTGTAAGGACTTCTGTTAATTTTTAAATATTATTTCTGTTTGTAATACTATTTGTCCACAGATTTTCATAATTTTTGCCAGTACTAAGGTGACTTTGAAACACAACTAGCTAACACGCCATTTTATTGACATTTTCAGAGCTGTTGCCTTTCTTTTACCCAGATTTGCTTGCATTTGCAGTAGACAAGAAGCTCATAAAACAAAGACTTCTGGAAAAGATTTACTCATGTTTCCTTAAATGGAAAAGTCACTTGGGTTTTTGAATGGGCAATGAGGGGGAAGAGGAAGGTCACAAATTATGTCATTAAGTAGTATATTCTTTATCCCTGTTTAGTAGTGTGGTTTGTTTGCTAGTGGATAACAGTGGTATTATTTTATTAGTAGCTTCAAATTCATTTGTTTGAACATATTAATGTTTAATATATTTGAATGTTCTTTCAGTGGTGTAGCTTTTGGAAATAACCGCTTTGCATTCCAAACATAGTAAGTGCAAAGTTTGTTTTGAAGTAATATTTTTAAATACATCTAATGAAAATAAAAGTTACAGTTTCAGATCTTGGTAGTGTGGATTTCAAATCCACTAGCAATAATGAGAGACACACTCTCTTTTCCTGCGTAGGATTTTGGATACGTAATAAGTGGCCTGATTTTTTGTTGTTGTTGTGGTGCTTTGCACCATTGTCCTGAGATCAGCTAGGATAGGGTTAATTTTCACAAGAAGTTGGGAGGAGCCATGTCCAGGATAACCACTGAACGAGCCAATGAGTTTTCAATAGCATGCTGACATCATGCTCACTATATAAGGGGAGGGTTGGCCCCAGGGAAAGAGGTGTGATTTGAGCAAGCTACTGCCAGGCTAGGAAGATAAGCTGTCCCAATGTATATAATGTGCTTTATATGTTATTTCATTAGTCTTCTTGTTGTTTCTTTGTGTTGTTCTATTAAACTGACCATATCTCAACCCACAGGGTTTTACATTTACCTTTTTCTCCCAATTCTCCTTCCCATCCCATTGGAGGAGGAGTAGGGGGGCAGAGTGAGGGAGTGGCTGTGTGGTGTCCTGTGGTTTTGTGACCATGGAGAAGGCATAGAATCATAGAATGGTTTGGGTTGGAAAGGACCTTAAAGATAATCTAGTTCACAGCCCCCTGCTGTGGGCAGGAATGCCTCCCACTAGACCAGGTTGCACAAAGCCCCATCCAACCTGACCTGGAACACGTCCAGTGATGGAGCTTCCACAACCTCCCTGGACACCCTGTTTCAGTGTCTTACCACCGTCATAGTGAAGAACTTCTTCCTAATTTCTGTAATTTCTAATCTAAATCTATTCTTTTCCAGTTTGAACCTGTTAACTCTTGTCCTATAACTACAAGCCCTTGTAAAAATGTGGAAAATGCGACAGAAAACCCATCTTGGTCCTAGATGCACAAGTATGTGAGTTGCAAAGGAAAACAATAGCGAAAGGGGAGTCTTCCAAGAAAAATGTCATTCCCGTTTCTAGTGGGAAATTCCCCAGACGGAGTAGAAGGGCTGATCTTACTTCTGATCCCCTTGGAGGGACCTCCAATCCATTTTCACAAGAGTGGGTGGCTCTTATCAGGATTAGAGGGGCCCTGCCTCCAGCCAGATTAAAGGGATAATTGGATTTACTGAACTGTGTGGATCCGATGGCCTGGCACATCAGACCCACAGGAGTATAAGGCTTTAGCAGATACTGGTACATGGTGTACCCTAATGCCATTGAGCTATAGTGGGACTGAACCTGTCTGTATTTCTGAGGGCACCCCAACAGCTCCCTGTATTGGAAGCTGAAGTGAGTCTAACTGGGAAGAGCTAGCATAAACACCCCATTGTGACTGGCCCAGACACCTCATGCATCCTTGGCATAGACTATCTCAGGAGAGGGTATTTCAAGGACCCAGAANAAGGACCCAGAAGGGTACCGGTGGGCCTTTGGTATAGCTGTCTTGAAGATGGAGGAAATTGAATAGTTGTCCACCTTGCCTGATCTGTTGGAAGACCCTTCTGTGGTGGGGTTGATGAGGGTTGAAGAGCAGCAGGTGCTTTGTGGAAGCAACCACTGGATGGCTGGAAATATATCCAGTGGCCCCTGCCATGGCCCACAACACCAGCTGGGGCCTTGAAGAGCAAGTCCTGTGGTGATATGGC
>VZZY01017007.1:0-27039 GCA_013400335.1 Eurystomus gularis | reverse complement strand
AAGAAGAAGAAGAAATCACCTGTTCCGGTGTTATCCACCCAGTAAAAACCGTGATTTCTTTTACAGTTTTGTTCCATTGCAATGTGGATTTATATTTTTTTTCCTACATTAAATTCCCTGTGTCTCCTGTAAACAGCACTTACATTAAGGTAAACCTGGATAAGATTTTTATCTATGACACAGACCTTTCTGAGCTGCGTACCTTAAAACATATTAAACAAGTACATTTTTTCTCTGTGTGTGTTTGTGTTTTAAACAAGCTTTTAATTGTTTAATTGTTAATTTTCTTTTAATACATTGCTACCTAACATGTTTGTACAGCGTGTAGGTACAGGGGAGGAATTTTCTGTTATTCCCGCTTGTTAGTCAAATAAATACAATAAATGCATATAATAAGGATGTAAGAAATGTCAAGGTCATGTGTTCACTATAACATGATATGGAAGCAAATTTTATTGACCGTGACAGTGATTCCACTGCCTTTGTAGGCATGTTTGCTTTGGCAAGGAGGGTGGCGAGGGTTAGCCTTTATAGGGAGACTTGCATATTGTGTGAAGTTGGATTGATATCTAAAGCAATAAAGGTGAGCAGAGCAGAATTGCCACTTTGGGCGCAGTTAGGGAAAGTCTGATGGGAATTCTGGAGGCATTAATGGAAATTTTCCCATGTACATAGACAGCTTTGGATCAGGCACGGGGTGCAGCACAGTTTCCTGTCTACAACCCCTTCCACCCCAGCAGCTGCCTGAAAGAAGGGATGAGCTTCCAGAGAGGAAGAAGGGGTGGGCCATGAAGGAAGGGCAGGTTCGCTGGATACTCTGCCAGCTTGCCAGTGCTGCATCAGAGAGGCATATTCTGGCCCACACACCTGCAAACACGACCGTGTAGGTATGGTGGTCATTAGCTGAAGCAAGGAAGAAGCGTGGCCAAGTAGATCTAGAACTCCCTCTTCTGCAGCCTCCAGGGGTGCAGGGGAATTGGGGCAGACCTAGAGAGAATCCAGGTCAAAACCAGGCCAAGCCCATCTTTATCTGATCCTGTGCTGGAATTTTGAATTTAAACAAGAAAAATGCCATGAGGAGGGCTTGTGTGCCAACCGCAGAAGCTTTGCTGGGGCTCATAAATAAGGCTGATCTCTGGTTTGCCAGCACTTAATAACCCCGTAGACGTTTGGCACGTTTCTTGCTAAAATGTACTAGAAAGTTGGATCGGCTCTCAGCATGAATATCAAGAATCCACTATACAAGCAGTAAGCATAGCAAATTGTCAAGTCAGCAACTAATGTACTTCACTATAATCTTCCCAAATGTCTTAAGTAGTTTGGCAAATCTCTTGTTGCAATAAATTCTAGTGAAGTTTTGGGTTGGGGTTTTTTTTTTCAACATATGGCCTTAAAAAGTAACATAGCCAAGAATATTTTTAGAGTCATTGCACAGTTTGCTGGAGATGTTGTCTCAAAACTTGTTTGCACTCAGGCAGTTTTATTTAAATGTCAACCAGATGCAGAAAGTGTGGGGTTTTGGGTTTTATTTTACAGTCCTGGAAAGTAAAGGTCAGGTCTCTGCAATGTAAATTGTCTTTTTGATTGCCGTATTTTAGTGGAACAGCAAGAAGTCTTACTAATAAACTGTTTTGTGGTAGGTTTTCCCCACACACACACACCCCTAGGATGCTTTATAATCATACACAAAATTTTTAAAATGCCATAAAGACACCTGCTAAATCAAATAAGTTGGATAGGCTATGCTGTGCTTAGCAGTAAAAATCCAATCACATAAGCGTAACTAGCCAGATTGTGTTCTCATTTACAAGGTAGCATTGCAGTCTCTGAGCAGCCTTACTGAAATTAATAGGATGACCTTAGATATTAGTCACTGCAAAAAATAGTGTCAGAATCTGGCAATATGTCAGTTAAAATAAGCCAGAGAGACTCAGGCCATATTGATCCATGCAGGTACCTAGGTCACACTAGGTTGCTTGTTATACTCCTACTAGCAAGGAATTTTCTAGAACCATTTACAGAGTGTGATATTGCCCCATGCAAATACAGGTAGCGGATTGTGGTCCACTACAGGTCCACTATGGAATATGCAGGCGTCCAATGTTCCTACAAAATATTTTAGAGGGGGGATGAGTATGGCTGCTTGCAGGCTCCATCTTCCCTCAGAGTCAATATCAATGGAGGAGGGACAACAGGGTCACATTCTGAAGGGATGGCATTGCCACCACAGGAGAGAAGCTGGTGTCCTGCCTGGATGCAGCACCTATATGCTAACAGTCATGTTGGAGCATCTCATTTGCTGCTTCTCTTGCCCTGCCCTGCCTTTGGTGCACTCCTGGTTGCAGCCCTAAGCCGTGGTCTTGCAAACACTCTTCCTGGGCAGACATGCCTCTACCGCATCTTGTGAATTTGTCCCATAGCAGAAGGGAGCAGGACTGAAGTATCCATTTTTGTTCTGACTTACATCTGTGAAGGGGAACATAGGAGCTGTAGCTGCTTCAAACTCTTCTCCTCTCACAGGTGCACCTGCTCACTGACTGGCTTGAATTTGACTTTTGGAATAGATATCCTCCTGATCATGTCTGTAGGGAGAGCCCATCCTGACAAGGCATTTAGCACTGTGGCTGAATCATTTCTGAAATCATCAAAGAAAAAACAAACAACACATGAAATTATTAGTACATTAGATAGACCATTGTTAGTGTGGAATGTATTATGGATGTATCTTTAATAAATGCTGTATTTATTATAATAAATGCACATCTAAGCAGAAATCTATAGCATAAAGCCTTCCTGAAAGGTGCAGCCATTCAGTATTCTAGGATCAGACTCTTCCCTTCATTCCATACAGACACCGCATTGAAATCCTTGAGATTAAATGGTCATAAGTCTGAGTTTAACATATTGCAGATGTGTATATATATTAAGAACATTGGATGCATTGTACTCAAAAATGCTATTTTACTTATGGTATTTTTTCAGCACTTATGATTACTTGCAATCATAAAAAGACTACTCCACAAACTGCACTAAGATCGTATGACATAGCAAGCACACTGTCATCTACTTTATGATTTAACATCTGTGACACTTTGGTAATTCGCGGTCTTTGGCCATCCAACATGATATCAACTACACAAAGTGTCAAACCACTCAGTGCATAAAATTAACCAATTCTAGGAGCAAAGGGCTTTAACCAGCTCTGCTGAAGTCAACAGAAAACCTCCTGTGTTGACTGTAGGGAAAATTGGGTAAGGCCCATAATTTAATTCATTTTGACTTAGACAAGAAGACAACACTGTTCAGAGGTTCAGCCTGCCCTGCATCCTGCCCTACATGACCTGTTTGCTGGTAGTATCATCCAGAAAATGCTGGGCTTGAAGAAATTCTTGCTGGTTCTTCTTTGACTCTTCACCTCAGAGAAGAGGTGAGAGGAGCTGGTCTGGGGCAGCACTGCCTTGCTGACATTGGTCTGGCACTGCAGATCTCTGTCTCTTCTGCAACTCCCACCTAAAGGATTTTCTCTTTCAGGCCTGCTTTCCTGGTCTGTAGGAGTCATTTTCCAGCTCATAACAGACTGCACACCAATATCTCAACCAAAACGTCCAATCAGTTGATAACATCTGGTTTACCCACGTATTAGAGACCTAGGAGACACACAATTTGAAGGATATATATAGCTATAAATTAGTACCTCACTTTTCTAAATAGTGATGAGGAAACTCTTTCAAAATACATTTATGACAGCAAGGTACACCATAAGAGCTGGTTCAGGCAAAAAAAATAATGCAAATTTTTAACCCAGAAGTAAGGAAACACAAAAATGTGCTCAACGACTTAGCTGTTTGTAGGGGTGTGGTGACTTACAAAACTTGTAATCACTTCAACAAGGTACTAGAATTTCATGCCATAATGATTAGACAAGTGCTCTCCATGATCAGCCTACTGAAGGATGTGCAACAACAGGAGATATATCCCAGCCTCAAGAGCTGGTGAGTGAACTTTACTGATTTAAGCCAGAGGCACCATAAAATCCTACCCATGAAATTGTGGAAGTAAACGGTGGCTTGCCCTCAGCTTCCACAGAGCCAGACTGTGTCCAGTTAGGGATCACTGCAACATGAATGTGCTAATCTCTTGCTGTCCAGATTCCTTCCAGCTTTTCTTTGGCTGTACATCATGCATCTCTTAAAAACAGTGGAATTAAAATACATTAAAAGGAGCATATTACAGGGATGTCAATGTGTTTCAATACAAGGAAATTTTGGGGGGGACTTAAAAAGAAATGTTCATCTAGCCAAGAATGAATTTCAATTGAATTGTTACCTTTTTTCCTTTGTCTACACAGGAACAGGTTTAAGCCTGGGAATAAAAGATCACTATTTTAGTAAAGGTTTAAGAATAATAAGATTTTTGCAATGGAATTGCAAATAACAAGCATGTAAATTCACAAATAAGGTCTTTCTTTCACTTGTACAGGAGCAAAATATGCCCTCCAACACAATCCCATCTCTCCACAAGTCAGTGGCTGCTCTGCCTGCATTAGGGCTGCCTGCCCAGCAGCATGTAACACACAAATGCTGACAAGGTAGAAATGTCATTGTACAGGATTTGGGAACTCTGTTCCATGATATACCAGAATAATAATGGAGAATAATAAATGAGAGTCCTTGGCGCTCTTCTTTGGCTGAATAGGTCTAGCTGATTCAGAAGAGACCGCGTCTCGTTTTTCCAATGTGTGCTTTTGTTAGGTCAATAGAGACACTGTTACAGAGTAGTAATGTGAGCTGGGTAATGTGTGCAGGTTCTGGGGCTTTATTGTGTCCCTGCTATGTTAATTAGTATTAGAAACATGATGGATTGGCAACACGTGTACTTTCTGAGTCTTAAACCAGCCCTGAGAGTTTAGCACTCCATTAGTTACACATCACAGGAACCCGGGGATGTTTACTCAAAAAAGTATCACTTACAAGAATGAAACATTCTAATTCATTCCTGATAGGGGCCATGGGGGACAACCGCTACATGTTCAGACCCTACCGGACCATGTTCCAGCCTAGCCTGGGGTCATGCTGGGAATCCCATATCAAAGGTCTCTTCGAAGCATCCCTCGAGGGAGGGAGAGATGGGAAGCAACAGCCTGGACAAGGAGGCACTTTCTCTTCACAGCTTCTTTGGTAGAGAAGATAGGAGCAGGGAGTTTGGTGAGAGATGGGTAAGGCACATCTCTTGGTGAAATTCCTCACAGAGGAGGCAAGAGGAAGGCAGAGAAACTGACAGGGCTGTTGACTTACTTTGGCCCCAACTGCCCCCTCTCCCCAAGCAATGTTATCCTACCAGCAAGCAAGGAAACTGTCCTCTCTGCAAACTGGAGATGCAGATGACTATGGGGGGAATAATTCTGATAGAGTCTCTGCTTTTTCAGAAGGCAAGGAGAAATGGTAGCAAGACAGGCTGAGTACAACTTTTCCATAGCTGGATCCAGCACTGTCCTGCTCTGAGCTAGAAAAGAACCAATTCTCGGTTCAGCAATTTTACTTTTAAGCTAAGTCTGCCTGAGTGACTGCACTTTCTGAAGTTGATGGCATGTTTTCACAGGCAGTGACTGCTTCTAGAAGTGATAACACTTGATGTTTATAGTTAATACTAAGGGTTGGCAGGCAGAAAGGCTCATGCTTATAATTACTCCTACAGAAACCAAGGTCATTTCTAAATACTGTGTACCACACTGGTGTGCCATAAAGTAACAGCTCACACCTGCAGGGAGGAGCAGACAGGACAGGTGACTCAAAACTGAACAGCAAGGTATTCCATTCCATAATATTCCATATATTGAGAACAAAGCTGAGGGATCACAAGAGCCACACTCCCTTCTTCAATGGCCAGTGTTCAAGAAGGACTCTGTCCATTCTGCCTTCAGTCTCAATCCACGCATTTCTGAATCTTGTTTCCAAATCCAGCTCCTGAATGCAGTTCCATATGTTACCCCCTTCTGCTGCTGAATCAAGACATTGGGTTTGACATACATTTTGAATGTATTTGTATATATATCATTATTTTCTTCTTAATATTATCTTTTCTTTTTAATGTTACTGTTTCAGGGTAGGTTTTTTTTAACCCATAAGTCTCTTATTCTTTTTATCTTTCCCTTTTGGGAAGGGAGAGGTGTTATTCATTCATTTAGTGACCAGCCTAGCTTTAAACCTTGACAAACATCCTTCCATGTACCAAATAACATAAAACCCTCATCTCTGCTCCCTAACACTGTGCCCCTAGATAAATTCTTTGAAGTTTCCTGCCCTTTAGCAGTGGGGGAGAAGGCCACCTGTCCCACAAACTTCTTTGAAGGAAGCACTGGGACCTTCAGAAGACAACAGCTTCTCTGTTTCCTTTTTTCTTGCAAGCTTCCTCTCTCATTACCTGGCAAGCATATAGCTCTTAGGAATGACTATATTCCTTGTGCACACCTTTCTTCCTCATCCCAGTCTCCTTCAACTCAAACCTGTCCTGGTAGGCTAATATTTGTCTTCTTACTATTAGTCTTTAAAATTCCATCACAGGTATGACAATGTAACTAACTAGTACAAAACCAAATGCTATCTTCACCTTCCAGCAGAAGAGTTGCTTCCTGTGATCACCCTCATTAGCCACTAATTCTGCAGCCATTCTGTAGTGCTTATTTGAGCAATTATCCTACAACAATTTTTTGTCCTGCATGTATACATGGGATTACCTTCAGCATTCCAGTTACAGTCAATAGGAATTAGTATTTAGCAGAGTGGGCCCTGGTAAAGCCATGGATCTGATGCTGGCCTGATATTCCTCTTGGGTTTTTTTTCTGCATGGCTTAGAGTAGCTAGAAACACAAATTATTTGTGCAGCCAAGTGTGCTAACAGTAGTAGTTGACGTAATTGCAATGAGTTGAGTTGGCCTTGTGTCTTGAAGCATATGTGTTGCAAATGCCAGAAGTATGAACACAAATGGGTGGTTACAAGCAGAAAAGAAGCATCAAAACCACTTCCAGATTGTCATTGCATTATTTTCACTCTACAGACCTTATTTTTATAGTGAGTTATTTCTGTGTAATCTGGATGAGACAATTTGGGTTAAATATGCATGCCCATGGACTGGATTTGTTTGTGTGTCTTCCCGGTGACATCATCTAATCTATGGATAAACCCTTTTTTCTCCTGGGTTCCATTTAGTGTCTCAAGCAAGCCCAGCACATTCTCAATTGCCATGTGAAGCAGGCATGGTCTCACTGAATTTGCCATACCAGAAGTAAAAAATAAATGTTATTTTAACTTGAAAGCTAAAGACGGCCACTCTATATATTGATGGGTGCAAAAACATTTTCAATATATTGACTTAACCATCTTTTGATTGCAACCACACTTTAAGGACTGCTGTGGTTTTCTTTTTTTAGCTAATGAAAGCTATGTTATCTGTGCTGTTGTCCAGAATTACAAAGCTAAGGGATAATTTCTGATAACCAAAAAACAACACCTAAAGGGATATTTTTCAGGTCTACATTAGATCCTGCAATACACAGCATGCCATCGTAACCTGTCTACCTTTCAGCTGTCAGACTATGTCAGCATCTGAACTGCCATAAATAACACATCCAGGACAAGCCAGATGTGCTGGTATGAATGACCAATTCGTTATTGTTACAGAGAAGGCAGATCAACATGTGGCAAGGCACTTTAGCATTGCAGACCACTTTGCCACCTCTTAGTACATCAGACAAGAATGGTCAAAGCCATTTTTACGCAGTCAGCAAATGATCCTTCAGCTCTGCAACATTAGGAGTGCAAGCTTACTAACTTTTATTCTGTACTGAACCTTGCACACTGCAACCCTAAAACCTGACAGCAGCCTCTGAGCAATGCCAAAATACAAGCAGGCAAGTCCAATCATAATCCTCTGCAGGATGCTGTGCTTCGCAGTCATTTCCTGCGTCTCCCATGTAGAGGTAACAGACACAGCTAAAGAGGCTGAAATGGTCTTTATGGCTTGGCACATCTCTGAAAAAAAAAAAAAAGAACCATGATCATATGAAGAAAGGGACAGTTCTGGGATATAAATACTGCAGAAATGAGGAACTCTCTGTGGCAGGCAGAACATCTGTTTATTACATTTTCCAGTGTTTTACTTTCAGTTGCCCATGACAAAGAATCAGAACTTTTACCAGTGCAAACTGTGCTCAGTCATAAACACAGCACTATCCTTTTAAGGTACCTTGAGCATTATAAAGCAGCAGCTTTATTATGGGGAAGTGACAGAGAGTCAGAAATCAGGGCACAGGAAAGGCAGTTCAAGAACAGGCTACCTTTTTATGAAGAAACTATTTTACTTACAGGTGAGGGGATTTATTTTGTGTGAACATAAATACTTCAAGCAACATGAAGGAAAATTTTGAGAAAAGCTTCTTGTGGTAAAATAATCTACACTAGAATTCTCCACAAAATCCCTACAACAATATTAACCTGCTGACCCTCGTGTCAAGAAATGAGTTTTGGTGACATAAACTTCAGTCTGTGTCATATGTTAGCACAATATCACTACTGAACAAGAAAGAGGATGTGTTCCAAAAAATGTTATTGTTAATGGGAAAATCAGAAAACACCACACTCAGCAGTGAAGTCCATAAGGAAATTCACTTGGGGCCACATCCAAGGTATTACTGTCCTTGGTTTAGTCTTCATTTTATGTGCACCACTGAAAAGTGTTACATGGCAAACTCACATCACTGTAATGAAATGCTCTTTTATTAAATATACCTTTGATGGGTGTCTGGGTCAGCCAAAGACCTCAGAATGAGGCAAACATAAAGCAAAGTTGTCATTTAGTAAAATGAAGATCCTACTCAAACTCAAAGCAAACTAGAGCAAGGTACCTCTATGCAGAAAGAGCACTTGTTGATCTACTGAGAAGGAATTGAATATGAGATTAGAAAACTGATCTACAGTCCCTTACAGGACTTACCGCTCCCCAGAATCTTGCATGCTGGAGACAGGCAACCAGCTTTTACACAGAAACTGTCTCTCAGAACACTGGCATCCTGAACACCCCCACAAAAAGACGCTTATCAAGGCCCTGGAATACTGCAGCAAGGCCAGAGCAGAACACCAGGTACTACCTATGTCCTAAACATATAGCACATGAGCCAGAGCAAATTAGACCAAAAATATTAGACCTTAATGCCATCTTTCCCAACTCTAATGATTTGTTAAAGTGCATGATATTAATTGCTTCAATGAACGGAAGATGTCCCAATGCATATTCTTCCCATAGTTACAGGAAGGTTAATGGACTGACTAAATCTTTTTTTTTTTTTTCTTCCCCAGTATCTGGCGTTAAAATAGGAATCAGCAGAAGAGTGGTGGCAATGGGAATTTCCTGTGCTCTTTGAATGGGCTTAGCCAAAGACAGATGTACAAGAAATGCTGGTGATCCCAGCTTCCACAACTTACTTGCTCTAGACACAGAAACAGTTAAAAGTGTGAGGAATAAAATGGTGATTCGTGTCAATTTGGGACGATGTTGTGAGATAAAGTGATCTTTAGTTTGTGCAAATACAGAATGGGCTGAGGACCTGTTGAAATGGATGTATGTTGTGCCTGTGATATCTTGTTGTTGTATTAGTTTAAGTTTCGGTAGCCCAAGCTGTGTTGTGCAGGCTACCTGTTACTGCGCATGAGCAGGAAGAGTTCAACTGGAAGGACACTGTTTGGAAGACCCCTCGATCACCCGACAAGGTTCAAGAAACCTCTAGAAGGACTAGTACGCCTGCACAACTTGGAGATGGAGAATTCTTAGAAGAAGTACACCTATCATGAATATGTAATTAGGTTAAACTATAAAGGAAGTTGTATCGCTTTGTATGGTGTGCGTTGTTGGTAGAGTGGAGACTCCCCAATGTACCCAGCACTGTCTTGCTTGCTTTTATTGCATTTACCACTTTAATAAATTAAAACATAACATTATATTTTTTGATTGCATCAAAATTTATAACAAAAGTACAGGTTATAACTGAACGCCACAGATTTTCCTTACATTCTACTTCATCAGATGCTGTAATTTATGAGAATCACAGAGTCCAGACTACCTCCTAGCTCTTCCTGTCCTGACAGCTTTAGCCCAACCTTGTAACTACTTGTCTTCCACTGGGAATTTCTCAGTCTCCTCCTGGCTCAGAGTAGCAGCACTTGTGGCATTTACTGGATATGCCAAAGCTTACAGTCCTGGTTATATTTTAACATATGTTGGTTAATGTGACTGCATTTTCTCCTTTACATCCAACACATTTGTCATGATATTTAAGCCCAAGCACACCTAGCACCAAAAGTCCACAACTAAGAGAAGCAGTGGCTAAACTGGATTTCCAAAACTTGTGTTAATACATACATATTTCTAAACATAAAGGCTAAATTAAGCATGAGGCAGGACTTACTGTTTCATACTAACCTATTCAGCTCTACTGGCAGAAATAGCAAGCAGGGAGGTACATTTTTTAAAGCAGGCACGTTGCCTATGTGTAGCAAAGAAAACAGAAAAAAACCCAGCCAAAACAGAAACCATCCCACCAGCAAACCAAACCCACACTACCTCTCCCTCACTTCAAAATCAAGACTTTAGCATGTCCCAAATAGCAGCACAGTTACGGTAGTTTTAAAGAAGAGAGGATGAATTTCAAGGCCATCAAGAGGGCTTCTCCATAAGCATGATGTAACATGGACTGTTTGCCATGATGAGAAAGATACCCTAGGAAAACCTTCATTCCACTAGATACACTAGGCATTAACACAGACAATTTGTTTTGACTACAAAATGTTTGTCCTTTGAGAATACAGACCAAACCGCTATATCTGGCATTAGCCTCATTTTACAGGCAGACTTACAGCTCCTCCTCTGATAGAGCTCACTGAAATAATAGTATAACAAAGAAAGTTCAAGATAAGTATCAAAAGAAGGGCTTGAAATGCCGAAGACAGAAGTAACTGGGGAAAAAACTTGTCTCTTCATCTCAAAAAGCAGCTAGATGCTATTGATTCAGTGTGAGCCAACCTCAGTTAAAAGGGCATACACATCGCCCACACATATCATAGACTACTAATATTGCCAGACATCTCTGGACTGATCAGATGCCAGTTAATTTCCCCCCATTGTCACTGTTCTACTGCACAGTGTCAAAAATAATTTTGGCAACCTACATTACAAAGGGTAATATCAAGTGTCTTGAAACCCTGAGACAGTGTGAGCCAACGTTTTGGCATACAGCTTCCTCAAGTATTCCTCCTTTATTTTGTTGGGCCCCCTTCCACAGTTAGATAGGATAAATAAAGTGTCTTTGACATCTTTGACTTTTTGTGAATGAGGAGTTTAAAGTGAGGTTGTGTGTGTATGTGTGTGCATGCATAAGCATGCAAGGTATATGCATAAGCAAGTGGACACTACTGCATCTTTTGTTTGTTTGTTTCTGATTTTCTCCCACTAGATGGAGTTTGGTGACTTTAGTAGGTTCTGCTGCAGCTGCCTTCCAAGGCCATTATTAATGGTTGTGTGTATGATGGTGAAGTTAATAATCTCAGTGTGTTTAGTTTGGGGTTAATTTTCCTGTCTACAATGAAACATATGTGCTGAGAATGGCCCAAAACTCCAAGAAGGCAATGTATAGATACTTCAGGATCTGTTCAAAAGCTACCTTGGGATTTTGAGGTCACACATCTGGAAAGGCTAGTAAGCAGCAACTAACATGTTAATTTAAAAAGATACTAGAAAATAAGAAATACACAACTTGTTTCTTGAGGAACTTAAAACTTTTTATGGAATGGAACCAGAATACAGTGTGACAGTCTGGTTCTTACTTCAAATGTGACACCAAATCTATCTCTGCCTCAGTGCAAAAGCTGCCAGTAGCTCCAGCCAGCAGATAATACTGATTCATATGCAGAATCCCCAAGGCTGCAGTTTCGATCTGTCCTTTGACTTCTTTCATTTCATCAATGAAAAGTGAACCCAAGAATCAGACCCAAAGATTTTATTTTCTCCCCTCTCCATTCTTTCTACCAGTGGAAGCAGAGGGAACATCAGCCTTCTTCTTCTTCATCATCATGATCATCATCATCACCACCCCTGTTATTGTTGATCCTCAGCAGGATTACGGTAATGTTGTAATACAAGCCTTTAAAGCTGAGCTTGACTAATGAAGAAGTCCTTGCAGCATCTAGAATGTAGTAGCCCATTATGACATCTTTCTAGACTTTACCTGTTGAAATGTCCTCCTTGGCAACCCTTTGACCAGTTCTAGACTCACGTTACATTAACTTATACAGGAATTGGTTAGGCAAGAAGGTAGGAAACAGGAGTGTTACAAGAAAAAGTTTCAGCACAAGACTTATTTTATTAGCACACTGAAAAGACAAGGTTTATGTCATTGTTGTACAAGGAGTACATCAAACAGCCTGCATTCCTCTTGAAGAAGCCAGCCATAAAGCTTCTTTTGGGCAGTGAGGTGACATCAACTGATTGCAGGTGCCTCCATTCACTTGTTCAGAGAAGTGGCTTTCTCTGCTGGGGTAACTTTTGGATAAAGTCTCAGGCACAGATACGAACTACATTCAAGCACGACAGGAAAGTCAAGGCCACATCTTTTCCACCAGTTTGCTATCCCCAGAGAATAATACAGGGTAAATCACTCCCAGTACAAGTATCATGGAAATTTCATGCTGTATTTGTGCTTTATAATTTGCTTACCAATTATGAAGAAGGTATGTAATCTAAGGGTCTTTCAGTGTTGCTACCCAGGAACAGTTTGGGGTTTTTTATGTACTGCCAAAAGACTTAACCTCTCTTTTGACAGAGGACCTACCAGTCATCACCCATGCCTTCAACTATTGTAATGCATTTTATATCAGTCCACACAGTAAATCTAGCCAGCAACAGAACTGGGAGCAACATTTGGCAGCTCAGTGTTACGGAGTACTTCTTCCAGGAGTTCACAGCAGCAGCCATTTCAATCAGCAGAACCTGACACTGCCATCCTTGTTTATTGATTTTCAGAGTGTCTTTGCAAGAGCCATTTATTTTCCACCTCTGTGTGCTGGTGAACACAGGACCATTACACCATAAGCACTGGCATGCAGGAGGAGAAAGGGTTTTCTGTGCACTATCTGCACTGATGCTTCCTCAAGACTCTGCAAAGCAGCCATCACCTTGCACACAGGACATTTTTATATGTGTTCGCTCTGTCCCCTTGCCTAGGTGTAGTGATTGCTTGGCAGTGCTTGCTGCCCCACCAAGCCAGCCCTGGAATAACTGAAGCTCAGCCATGGGGAGCCACTGATGCTGACCTGGAAACACCTGCCTCTGCAGAGGCCTCTGTTGGCGAAACTGCTAGTCCAGTAACCAGAGCTTCAGAAATGTGCCTGCTTTGACTTTCTCACAGCAGAGTGGAAGCTCAGTGCTGCCTATGAAAGGGCAGTGACTACTGATAAGCTTCATGCCTTCAGGTTTACTAAGACAGGTGCTCACAGCAAGAGAGAGGGAGTCCTGGGTGACCCCTGCCCTCCTGCTCCGCTCCTCACTTCTCTGAGCTGACCCACGAAGCAGACCCCAAATCCACCCCTGGCCGAGCTGCCCAGGCAGAACTGGGAGGCACAGACCCATCCTACTTCATTATAATGTCATCTTATAACATTACCCAGCTATGACATCATTCAGCACAAGTGAGGTGGCCCAGGGGTGTGCTCATGAGGTGGGAGGGTCCATGCTGGGGTCATGCTAACACCAGGTGGGGCCATCAGCTAGCAGGAAAGGAGTCCGAGGAGAGGAGGTCCAAGATCCTAAAGTCCCTTTCCCTGTGGTTCCCGTCTCCAATGAAATTTCACTTATTGGATCTTACAAATCCATCCAGTATTTGGCTGAAATGCCATCAGACAGCCTTATTTTATGTGAAGACAAGGCCATGCCTTTGATGTTCAGGTCAAGTTGTGCAAGACAGCATTTACTTTAGCTACATGTCTGAATAATACATGTTACAGTCATTTGTAACTGACTCTTTGTCCTCTAAGCTCAGCTCAGGGATGCATTCAAAGACAGTTGCAATTCCAGACTTTTGGAAGGAAAAAATATAACCCGTTTCCCAAGGAGCTCTCAAATATCTTGTACACACAGTTCAGCTTTTCGCCTGAACTTGTACTTTGCCAGTTTAGAGAGTAGGAGAGAGCCCTGGGCTGAAGGACTAGAGTCACAAATCAGTTCTTTGTGAAGCATCAGTGACTTTTTTGGGTGCTGGTGAAACAAAAAAGCAATTGAAGATCCCTCAGGGAGCAATTTTAATCCGTTGCAGATTAAGTAAAACCTGGTCACAGTAACTAGGTGTTGCCCTGTGCTTTCAAGCCTCAGAAAATGCGTTAAAAGCTGGAGGAACAGTGCTGTAAAGAAGGTGAGGAGACAGTACGGCGGCTATGAGCAGGATGGTGGTGATTGTACTGCCTCCCACCACAACCATAGTTATTTCTCCTATTGCCAGACCAACAGAACAGCAGAAAAAGTTAAAATCTGTTAAAACACGAGCCAGCAGTGATAGCCAAATCAGGAAATATGTGAATGCCATACAATAATTCAAAAAGCAGGATGTTTCCTTGAGATTTCTGATCTTATATATATACTGATCACCCGGGGAATTAGTCATAGCTTTCCATATCCTTACATCAAGCAAGTCTGCTAAAACCTTATGCAGTGAACTTTCCAGGAGAGGAGGGAGGTGCAAGCATAGCCAGGCAGTGCAACCAGCCCCTATCACCTCCTGACTCCTGCTGCAGATCACTCTGTTCCCTTCTCAAGGCAACAACAACACAAATACAGACTCCGATAGTGCAGGCTTGGGCCTGGGAAAGCACCACTCCCCAGGATCACAAAATCGCTATGGTTGGAAGAGACCTTTAAGATCATCTCGTCCAACTGTGACCTAATTCTACCAGGCCTGCTTCTACACCATATCCTTGAGCACCATATCTAGAAGGCTTTTAAATACATTCATGGATGGCAATTCAATTACTTCCCTGGGCAGCCTTGAAGGTCAGAAATTATACCCTCCCTTGTTCCTTAGTTGTTTCAAAGTTCTGCAAAGCAACCCTAAATCCAGCCATCTCCCCACTCACTCACTAGGATTGCAGTGATTGATGCCTGCTCTTTCTTCGCCAAGCATAGGTGAGAAGAGCAGAGGGAGGTATGTAGGGGTAAGAGGAACAAATCCTGTCCTCCCTCTTGACCATTGGAAATATTATCACCTATGTTTTAGAGTATTACGTTTTCACAGAAATCCAAAATAAATTCACCTCCCCACCATCCCCCTGTCCCTGATTATGAATTATTTGGCAACAGAGCTGAAAGAAGCAAAATACATGTGGCCAAATGTTCCTCTTGTTTGTACTTTTGCAGACTCTTAGGAAAAAAAAAAGAAGAAATTACAGAGGAATGAGTAAAGAAGAAAATTTGTAACCTACACATATCTGACTATAACAGTACTAGCAACTAAACCACGTAGTTTAAAATGTAGTAGCTGGCTGTGAGTTGGGCCAAATCTATAAAGGGTGTTACAGTTTCCTGAAAAGGGTTTTGCAGTGTGGAGCCATGCAGAATAATTTTCTGTAGCTTAGGAGTTGTTCTTCTTGAGAAAGTGTTGCTTTTCAATACGTATAATATGCAGCTGTACCAGACGTTAAGAATCACCCTTATTTTACTGGGGAACAAGGCGGGTTCAAGGTGAGAACCCATTGATTTCTGTTCCCAGGGAAGGTGCTAGTTGTGCCTTGTGAACAGATTGGAGCACTCCCCCCAGGAGCCTGCTCCCAGTGAACAAGCTAAGAGATTAACATGCAGAGGAACAGGAACCTAAGTTTTTACTGCAGCACTCCCACAGGTATAATGCCCCATCAGGATTGCTTCTGCATCCCTTGTCAAATCAGTCATGTAGGCTTTATAAGTGATAAAAACATCTAGATTTGAAAAGACACAAGGAACTACAGCTCTCTATTTCTCTATATTTCTGTGTCTTTTTTATATTTCCTTGTGTATGCTGAGCTTTATCTCACTCTTCCAGTCTATATTCACTGTGGCAAGACGGAATTTCAGCAATGTGAAGGCAAGGCAGGAGGACTAGGCTCTCAAGAAGGGTGTTTCTGTTTCATGCATGCCACACAGCAGGAAGGTAACTTCTTCTATTCGTTACCACAAGCACCTTCACAATCATGCTGCTGCCATGCTTCTCACTCTTGTACTGCCTTTCTCCTACCACTCCAGAAGGGGCTGCAGGTCCCAAGCAGAGATGCATACTGCTAGAAGTGCCACTGTGTGTTCATCTTCCCCAGAGAGACCAGAAGACCAGCTCCTCTGGTGCCTGCAGACCTCCCTGCCTGAGCCACACAAGTGGGGCTGCAGAGGCTTAGAAGAAAGAATACTCTTGCTCATGTCTTAAGTTCTGATTTCTCACTTTTCCTCAATCTTTTGCTGACTCATGTATTCACTGCCTTTAGGGAAAATAAGGGCAATTAGTACAATTTTATCACAAGATTTCTGGTTTTATATGGGTGTTGCAGAGAAGGTTGGAATGTATGAGGTCTTCTGTAGGCTCAGAAATATGACAGATGGAAAGAATCCAAGCAGTGTTTACCTTGGGTCTCACAACTTTTAACCATTGTATGACTGTAGCCAATTTGGGATTATCTTAGGGCGTTGGTCTCTTCTGCCAAGTAACTAGCAATAGGACAAGAGGAAATGGCCTCAAGTTACACCAGGGGAGGTTTAGGTTGGATATTATAGTGGTCAAGCACTGGAACAGGTTGCCCAGGGAAGTGGTGGAGACATCATCCCTGGAGGTGTTCAAAAAACATATCCATCCTCTACAGGATCTTCTTCCTGGTAGTGCTCTAAGGATTTGATCCTCTGCTTAAGGTCAGGCTTCAACCTGTGTACAGGCATGCTTGGCATATAGCTATGGGTATGGCTCTCAAGCATTGCACTACTGTGGAAGTGAATGGAATTAGTCTCCAGTGAGGGAAGAAACGCTTAACCAAGACTTCTGTTGTATCATACGTGCAAAAGCCTCCTGGGATTTGCTGAGTCATGCACCAAATCTGCTTGTGACAGTGCAGAATGCTGCAGAGAGCATATCAAGGAAATACCATTTAGAGTGAAACAACTTGTCTTTGTTATCTTCCTTTGGCAGTGCAAGAATGTTAAAATACTGTATTAAGTTAGTTGTTATAGGGAAGGGAAAAGAATGATGCTTCAGAGTTATATGTCCACTAAAATTGAAGTTTGGATAGTATGCATTCAGAAATAATTTTATTTTCCAGTAATGACAATATGCAATATCAAGTAAGAAATGAAATTGAAGAATTGATCTTATTTTTCAAATACAGGATAGCTTCAATATTAAAATTAACATATAAATTTAGCATCAATCTTATTTCCCCACTCACGTCCGCTGAGTAAATGCACATAAAGAATGAATCAC
This sequence comes from Eurystomus gularis, assembly GCA_013400335.1. Taxonomy (NCBI): domain Eukaryota; kingdom Metazoa; phylum Chordata; class Aves; order Coraciiformes; family Coraciidae; genus Eurystomus; species Eurystomus gularis. Next base: position 9,514 of record VZZY01017007.1, on the reverse strand, counting down.
TGAAACAGTATACTGAGAGAATCAAAGTCATTTTTCAAAGATGTCAGCATAAATGTGAGGTGAGCCTGTTCACCAAGCATCCAACAAATGTTGCAGAGGTGGCCCTTCAGGCCCATAGGGAGGGCAAGTTGGGGACCCTCAGTGGGAGCAGCACAACCACCAGCAAAGGCAAGGCAGGGGGTAGTCTGGGGCAGGACATCCCCACTGCACTTGTGCTTATCCCTGACTCCAAATCCTCCCTTATCTGCATGTATAAGAACTGCTGGAGAATGTGAGAATCGCATCAGGGGTCTCCACAGCGTTCCTCTGAGGGAGAAACTATTACTGTTACTGTTCACATCCTCGTTGGCCCTATCTACCTTGTCACAACTACAGGTTAAGGAGCAGGGATTGAGGAGAGTGCCTCTGGGGCAGCAGCCAGCCTCTGCAGAGCACACTGCTCTGGTCTCTGGTGGGCCTGCACCGCTGCTGATGACAAACAGAGCTGTGGGCAAAAAGAGCTTCCTGTGGCATTAGCCATTGGTTTTGTGTGCACCCGTGGAGAGTTGACAGTGAAATCATCTGCCTGACAGGAGAAAAAGCAGCCCCAGGGCATCCCCAGAGAGGCACCCAGGCAGCTGCAGAAGCAGGATCTGGAACTGTGCAGAGGGCAAGGGGTGAAGCTCTCTTGCTCCAAGAAAGCCACAGCTACCTTAGCATTTAAAATAAATATATAAATATATAAACAAATAAATAAATAAAACATCCACAAAAAAAAAACCTACAAGGACTCCTTGGTTTCTGGGCTTCAGCAGAGATCTCGCGAGGCTCCAGACATCTTTCTTGATGCTCAAAATCGTTTTTTCCACTGGGGACTGCTGAGAATCAATGCCTCCAGCTTTACCGCTCCCCACCCACAGGTTTCTCCCACAGCACGAAGCATTTGCTCGGACATGGAAATACCCTTTTTTACCACAAGATGGAGCTGGAAAACGCAGGGTGGGCCCACGGTGCGCGGGTGGGAGGGGGTGGACATCCCCCACCAGCACAGTGAGGGTCTGCGGAACAGGTCCCGGCACCGTGTGCGCTGAAAGAGGTCTTGCCAGTACTCCAAGGGACCCTTGCTGTGTGGCAGCTAGAAGCAAAAATTTACATTTGCCTGTAGTGCCAGTCTGGAAAATACAGCTGGTGAATAAAGTAATTTCTCAAAGATATCATTGCAGGGTAATCAATATTTTAAAAAATAAATAAATAAAAATCTTCTTGATAGCCAAAATACTGTGTAGTCAAATAATAATCACTGTTGAACATTGAAAAGTTAGGTATTTTTCATTCTGAAAACACTTAGGTTTACTTTATTAAAAAAAAAAAAAAAAAGTGAACTGAGTCAAAATATATAACACTGGTCAAGGATTATTTTAACTTCTTGTTTGCTTTTACAGAAAACAATTTCTCAAAGGATCTCTAATTTTTTTAAAAAATCATACCACCAAATCTGCATTTTTTACCACAAGAGTGTAGAGTGATAACAGCTCACTCCACTTTAGCCAAGGGTCACGTTTCTTTGAAAGGTGTGGTCCCAGTTCCAAGATGCAAAAATTCTGTTCTCTGAAAATCCACAGGCCATAGTGGAAGGTCACTATGAGCTGTCACAGGCACCACTGTTTGGTCTTTCTGCTGGAGACTATTTGCCCCTTTTAATTAAAAAAAAAAAAAAAAAAAAAAAATTAAAAAGGAAAAATAAAAAAAAACCTGCTTGGTGTGTGAGTTCAAAACCAGAGCTCCTGGACCTATCTGCTCATATCTAGCCCTTGATACTTAATTTCTCCATGATATTGGAGCACAGCATTTCACTACTTCATGCCTTTCTGTTAGCAAGATTAAGCCTATTTTACCTATCACTATTTTTATTCCAGAATGGTTGGAAGACGAATTTGTTTACACGTGCTATGTGAGTGCAGGCAAATCTGGCAGTGTAAAACTGTAATTCTGTGTTTGTGAAAATTCCAGATGTTTTCACATTTACACTTCCATAAGGGAAGCTGTTTATTTTCTTTCCTCCCTCCCCCTGCCTTTATGTCTCAGCTCTGTAGCATTACCAAAAAATTGCTTTTCTAAACAGGTTGGAAAATTTAAAAAGTATCTTTTTGTTCATTTATCCCCTAAGGAAAATAAAATTATTTTATTCTCCTTCTTCTTGTGCATGTTAAGTACTCTTAAGAAATTCAATATTCACTGTGTGAGCAAACCTTACAAAATCTGAAATGCCAAATGAGAACACAGGCAATCCTATCAGCAATGACACTAGATAACATGCCTGATATATATTAGAGTTTAAAGCCCATCTGCTTTAGAGTCCAACTTCAGGGGAGCCTCAATTGTTTTTGAGGTGTGGGACAAATCCATACACCTGATAGGCCTGACAGCCATTTCATCTGCATTCAGAGGTGTGTTTTGGAAAAGCCAACTGTCAAGCAGATGTGGGCACTTGTGAGCAGTTGAAAAAAATGGCACTAAAACCTTAACAAACTCCTAAGTAGACAATTAATTTAGTGGCATTCCTCATCAGAAGCAATTCCTAATGTTACTTTGATACATATAAGATATGCAGCATAATCAATCCATGCAAACATGCAATAAATTGTTCAAACCATTACCTTTCTAGATTTAGGGAAGCTGCCATTTGGCTAAATGGTATTTTAAAGAAATGCCCACTATTACATCATATTTCCCTTTTTCTACTTCTACAGTATAGGAAAAAAAATGCTAAAGCATTGGGAGAGCCTTTTTTTCTGTTTGCTGTGACTGTAGCAAGCCCTGCTTTACTTAGCTGAGCTTGGAAGTGTCTGCAGTACATACTCAAGAGACCTCAGCTTCCCTGATGACAAGATGTGCCGTATCTCAGATGCAAGCTACAAGGCAGGGAAGCAGAACCCAGACTTCGAAAAAGAGGCTTCCCTTAACTGCAGCTCTGGAGCTGGACATTTTAACCCCAATTGAGGACTAAACAGCTCTCTATCTGCAGGAATGTTATTTGGCCAATATAAATGACATAAACCAAGATCATCGTCTTAGTTTATTTCTCTAGAGATCCTTAGCATGCTACATTAACCTGACAATGCTTAATCTGGTGTTCATTTCACAATACACTTCATGCAATTCACAGCTGTAATTGGTTTTACACTGACATTACACGTTTCAACCTAGCCATGGGAAAAGAATAACTCTTAATATTATTTCTCTGAAAAGTGTCCAAGCTCAAACGGCACAGAAGCAGCTCATGCTCGTTTCATGTGCATATTTCTTTCTTCTGCCTTTTCTTTCACTGCAAGGATGATCACTGTCATAAGATTGTACAGTCCTTATTTTAGTCCATTTGCAATTGAACTACATTTGTTTGATTTCTTATGTCCTGAGGAGTTCTCTCTTATAAAACAGCATTCAAGTATTCTAGTTTAACATCCCCATTTTTCTGAGTTAAGGAACAAAGTAGACCTTGGGCTTCCATTTCCCTCATGAGTCTTCCAGAGTCCTATAACCGATAGCCTTTAAGTCTTCCTTTGTAACACACACTCAGCACTAAAGCCAGAGTATTGCTATTTGGCATTATCCAGTGAAGTGCAAGAAATTAAATAAGTTACGTCTTTATTGCTATAGTACAATACCAAGCAAAGTCACTTTTTAATACAATTGCAAGGGTTTTGTAGAGTACATGTCCCTCCTCTCAGGGCCCAGTAGTTCAGCTGCACTGCAAGTATGACTTAGCTATCACATGTCAAATGTCAGTCTAAGAAGATGTGTTGAGTATTCTTGAGTCTGAAGAATCAGACCTTTCATCATACTCATCTTCTGTGTAAATTGGTTGCTTAGACACTATAGGACACCCGTCATCAGGGATTGAGATCCTAGGATCTTCTGACGAGCGGGAAGGAAGGACAGGCGAGCTTCGGAAAACGCTGGCTGAGTTGCTAGAGAAAGGACTGACATACTGAGACCGCAGCTGGTACTGCTGCTGTAACGTCATGGTGTTCCACAGGGTGACATCATTGGGCAGGAATGGGCTGGACTGGTTTCTTGCCAACGTGTTCCTCAGCATCAGTGGGTAGCGTGGTGGCTGAGGGAAAGGGTGCTGCAAAGGTACGGCCAGAGGATTTGGCACAACATTACTGGAATCAGCAGAGAACCTCAGCGTCTCAGGAACCCTAAATGCTGAGCCCACAGACCACTTGGAAGAGGAAATAGGGTATGAACTTAGCGTGTGTTCAAAAATGTGCCCGTTGGAAGGCAAAACAAGACCATCAGATTCTGCAGAAGTTCTCTCCCCACTGGCCACCGAAGACCGGCTGGACAGGAGAACTTCTACAGCGCTCACCAGATCACCACCACACCCCTTCAGGATCAACTCCAGCACAGCTGGCTTTTGGTTAGGGAAGATCTTTTTCAAGACTTCAAGCGGAGGTCTGTTGGCTTTCAAACTAAAAGGTAAAGAAACTGTCCCTGAAGGACCTTCTATCAGCAAGTGGCTCTGCTCTGGGTGGTACTTGGGGCTGCCTGGACGGCTCTCTGTGCTCCCACCATTTTTCTGAACTGCATAACCGACCTCATCCACAGAAACAATTTCAGGGCTTTCAGGAGTGAAGCAACTTTTGGCTTTAGTCATGTCTGGGGAACTCCTTTGGTCTGTGTCTTTCTCACTGTAGGTCTCAGTGTTGTCTGCTCCACTGGCATCACCCAACCTCTCCTCATTCATGTCTGCAAAGAGAAGGCAGAGAAGTTAACAAAAAAATGAGGCCGAAAGCTTTTACAGACATTTGAAGATACAGTCTTCAGTCTTCTTAAAGTGAGTGGCGCAGGGTCCTAGAGGGGGAAAAAAAGGCATTTTTCACAGAGATACTGCCAAATTTAAGGTCTCTTTGCATGGTCTCTTTTTCATGAGAAGAAACTGCAAGTCGTGTGACCTGGTCTAGGTATTTTATGCTCCCTTATACATATCTATCTCATTCTCCCATGTACAAGAAAAGAAGCAGTGGTCATTTTTCTGCTGTGTCAAATATGCCATATCAGTCCTCTCTCACTGGTTACAAGCCAGCAACACACCACCCAAGTGTAAGCTGTCTCAGAGGAACTTCATCACTTTCATGTTGTAATTCCTCACCAGCACCTCTCACTGACTGTGAACTGAAGATATCCAGAGGGCATACCGGAGGCCAAAATTCCCTCTGCAAGTCCAGCAGCATTGGTGGAACCACTCCATCATGACTACCGGCTGAAGGTTGAAGAATTCTTCAAATAAATGATTGTATTTCAGTTCTGGCTCTGCAGAACTGGTTCCTTCCCCAGCAACAATCACAGCCTTTTCCTCTGAAACCAGGAGCACAGCTGATGCCTTGACCCATTAGAGCACAGAATCCAGAAAAATCTGGTTTGGAGAAGGCCCCTGGAAGGCATCTCTTTCAACCTCCTGTTCAAAGCAGGAATAACCTGAAATATAGAGCAGGTTGCTCATGTTCCTGCTCAGCTGAGTTTTAAATAATTCCAAGGATGGAGACTCCACAACTTCTCTTTGCTAGCACTTGTTCCAGGTACCTTGCTTTTTCTGTGCTAAACTAAGAAGTGCAAGAGCTGAGTACAGGGCTGAAAACAAGCCCACTGGCCATGCTGACTCCAGATGGACACTCACCAGATCTCTGGCCACCTTGGTAACACCTGGCCAGAGTATGGAAACCTTTGGAATAAGACCGCTTGTCAGAAAGAAGAAGGAATAAAGAAAGGTCAACAGCTTTCACAGCTCATGCACAAGAGGAGCAATGTGCTTGCTTGAGATTCTTCATAGTTATTTCCCAAGAATGCTGTTCTGCGGGCCTTTCTCATACAGCACAATGATGACCTTCCTGGGAAGCCCCAATGCCTGGCTGACAGAGCCTGCTATAACTGCACAGGGCAGTGCTTTTGAACACACGTATGTGAAAGACTATCTACAGAAACCAATACAACTGCTTTCTTGGTTTCCCAAGCCCCTGGTAACCAGCCCAACTAGACAAAGAAGCTGTAAGAAGCAAACAAAGGTTGCCAAAATGTGCTGCTCAATCGAGATGGAATAAATGAAAGGCATGTAGGTCCCTGAGCCTCACCGCTCACCATGGGCAGTCCTGCCTCCCTCTCACCCCAGGAATGGTGAGAGCATTGCCCCATGCAGCAGCTAAGTTTAGTGTTGGACAGATTGGCTCAAAACAAACTGTAATAGCGCAATTTACCCACCTTGAGAAAAGAGTCTGCCTGAGCATGCCTTCGCTGAGGGAGAAGCCACTATGCTCGCCAGAATGGGAGCTGTAAAAAAATACGAGATCCTGACAGAGCACAGTCTGGCAGTCAGCATGGAAAAGGCAGGTTCTCCTCGCGAGGGTGGCTGTGCCAGGCAGAAATGATGGGCCGTACTACAGAACTGTGAGATGCTGCTAGTCTGGGCTGTGGAAGATGAGCATGGGAGCGGAGCTGAGGAATACGGATGCTCTTATGAAGATACTGCCCTTCCCTTTTAGCAGGATAAACTGTTTTGGGTACCCATTTTTACATTGGTTATGCTCTCTGTCCTCTGCAAATGGAGAAGCATTAACTCTTCATGTAGGTGTAGCACAGAGAAGACAATGTATGTATGCTCTCCTTTACATGCTCAGTGCATCAGTCTTGCCTCAGCGGCCAAAGGGAAGGCAGGAAACATTTGCCGGTAGCAAACTGTCAATGTGTATCCTTCTGAGGAGGTGGTAAGACCTCGGCATAGCTCATCCATTATTTGAAAAAAGTCGTGAGGTTCACACTACCTTTCCCTCCTAATCCCTTCACTGTTCATAATCATGGATTTGTTACAAAGGAAGGATACTAAGAATAATTCACATCTGAGAGAATGGGCTATTTATACATCGAGGGCTTAAGGGGCAGTCCGAGGACAGGTAATTACGTCTGTCCCCGTCTGGCTCGAGTTAGAAAGGCATTTAATGGAGACGATGGTCCTAATTTCCACATGAATAGATGGCACTGGGGCACCTAGTATTACCAAATGGACTACCTGCAGGTAGAGCGTGTTTCAGAACTACTGCGCTTTTCCAGTGTCTCCTTACGGGCTGAGAACTAGAGAGCAAACATACTCTAAACTACTGGAGAGCAAACATACGCTAAAATAATTTTTAAAAAATCAGATTAGATCTCCTTAATACACTCCCTGATCCTTGCAAAGTATTATTTCCAATATATTTCGGGTTTGTTTAGTTTTCAACACCCTTAGAAGTACCCTTAGGAGGCTTGGCTAAAAATCTTCCTCAGATTTTGAAAACTCATCCCGCTAAAGTTTTTGCACATTATCATCAGGAGACTGCGTAGATGCCAACTCTCAGCCTTGCCCAGGGACAGTCCCCCCGTACAGCACAGATCATACATGGTGGTGCATCTCCCCAGACTGTTGGATTCTCAGGGTCCCACCCGCAAAACGAGATTTCAGCGATTTAAAGCAAATGCTGCTATTAACACAAGGATGATCCCGCGTTGGTTAGCACTGATTTTGAATGCCTATTCTTTTTATCCTCTGCCTTTTCGAGAGGGTTTCTCGCCGCCGATACCAGGCAGTGTCCCAGCCCGGGTGCCACGCGGAAGCTGGGGACTGACCCCATCTCTGCACAGGAATTGCCGAGAATGGGTTTTTTGTTTGTTTGCAACGGGCACAAACTAGCAATCGTTAAATTGACAAAGGGCTGGGAAGATACGTTGTAAATGTCCTTATGTGGGCACCGAATTGTAGGAATGCGTGCTGTATATTAATCCCAAATATATGTATTTTCAGGCTTAAAAAAAAAAAAAAAGAATTAATTTTGCGTTCAGAATACACAACGCACTGCTCTTAGCCAAAGATAATTTTTGCACCACTCCTAAGCTTCACATGAGGACGTTCTAGGCTTTAAGAAAGAAATCTCGTCCTCAGACTTTTTTTTTTTTTTTTTTAAATGTGTTCGGGGTGTGAGTATTGTGCTTTTGTTTTGTTGTGGTGGTTATTTGGTTGTTTGGTTTGTTTTGTTTTTTCCCCACACCTTCCATCTCAAACTGCCTGCATTCAAGTATTCACATTGCCAACCCTGAGGAAATTAGGGAAATCGTTTTCTTATAGATATAAACGATAGGGACTATTCACCAAATAATATGCATGCAGGGACAGAGCCATACCCAAATACACAAAGATGCAGTGCAAACACAGATACACACGAAACACGGTACAGTGGGAGAACCGTGCATGCATCCACGGTGAAATCTACATTAATTATAAACACAGCTGCTACGAATTTGGAGTAATGTATATCCCAATTTTTCCTTGCCTATTTAGACGTTAAGGATCATGAGTCAAATATTGTAAAGGGGCCAAATAAAAGTAAAACGGGTGAGAGAGAAGCCGTCCGCCTCGAGTTTATAACTTGTCTGGAAAACTTGGTCTAATACTTTGGAATCAAATTTGCTTCCTTGATATTCCCATCGCTTACTCTCTGTTAAAACAACTTGCACTTTCGTGGTTAGGATAGCTCTTTCTGCAGCAGAGATTTTCTTCTATTCTAAAAACATCTGCTCTCTTCTCTTTTTCTATTACTAGAACGGATCTATACCAGAACTACCATAAAGCCACACAAACCTAAGATCACATAAAACTTACGGGTTTTTTTTGTAAGCTTGGGGATTTTTTGGTTGATTGGTTTGTTTGGGTTTTGTTTGTGGTTTTTAATCACTTTCACTCCAGACTTACTTTCCCATCTTCAAAGGTCTAAGTTACTTTGTAGGGGACTAGTCACTGTTCGCTGGCTAGCACAGAAACTGCTGTGCTGCATTAAGAAGCTGGCCCTGAAATTAACAGAAGTCTCGGTATAGCGTTATGTACAAGCCTTGATAACTATTACTGAGACAGAGAAATGTAACACGCGTTCATGTGGGAGATTAAAGTTCACAAGCACAGCATCAGAAGGAATTATCCCGGGTTAGCACGGGCACATGCAACACGGGTACTTTCTAGGTGTGTAATTTGCTCAGAACACAACTTTGCACCTGTCTCATCGAAATCACCAATTCTGGCAGGAATAAAAACAAACGGATCTGATTATACCGTACATGGGAAAACATCTCCGCCGTGCTGAAAACACCTTCCAAGCAATTAATGTCCTGGGGGCGTTAGAAACAGGATGGGCTGGGGAAGCAAATAACGATATCCTCTGTTCTGAGGGTTTTAAGGACAGAGGGAAGAGAACGCTCTGCCGTTCAGAGCATGCAGGATGGCTGGAAACAAAGACGTTTCCTGGTCAAACAGTGTCTGGTGGCAGGTGACAGGAGGAACTCACAAGGACGTAATGTTCCGCTTTGCTCTCACGCATTCTCACATTCATGAAAGTGAGGGGAAAATAAAACAGAACAAGAACTCCGTAACAACCGGAGACCGGGGACGGTGCGGGTGCGGTCTGTGCCACCGGCGCCGGGGTGCCCCGGCCCCCCCAGCTCGGCCTCGCCGCGGGCG
>VZZY01017006.1:0-10199 GCA_013400335.1 Eurystomus gularis | reverse complement strand
TGCTCATCCAGGCCGTGAGCAGCTAGTTTTTCATGAGAATTCTATGGTAAACCAAACAGAGCTCCCACAAGAACATGCAGCCATCCAGGACTCAGGCTGTAGGGTGTGCAAGAGCCTTTAAATGGTAACAGGTAGCAATAGCTAAAACAGCTGTGTGAAGTATGACCAGGTGGATTATCTGCTCAGCCTAGTGGCAGAGCATCAGAGAGGCTGAGCAAGAGACAGACTGGTGGAACCATGCTCTGCGCTCCCTGAGACAGAAACAGGAACACCTGCCAGAAAATACTCAAGATCAAGGGGACCTTATATCTTACCCCTGCCAGGCTTAAGGCAGAAGTTGAAATGAAAGAAGTAAAGGGGCAAGTCCATGCTCAGGGCCATAGGAGAAATCCCTTCTTGTCCATTTTGCCCCCTCACATTCCTCTGTACAACAGATATGAAGCTCTGGATATGGTAGGCCAGTCAATATAGATGATGGTCCATCTACACCACAGATGTCTCCAAGGTCAGAAAGGCCTACCCTCTATATCATGACCACCTCCAGAAGGAAGAAAAGAAGCATTATAGTTGCAGGTGAGTGCCTTCTGAGGGGAACAGAAGGTCTAATATGCTGGGCAGACTGTGTTAAGGACATCAGTGGGGAATTTCTTACCTTGGTACAGCCCTTGGAGTGTGAACCATTACTGATCTTCCATGTGGATGGAGATGAAGCTGCAACCATGATCTAAGAGTGATCAAAAGAAACTTTGGGGTCTTGGGATGGTTACTGAGGGAGTCTTGAGGCACAGGCAATTTTTTCCTCTCTCCTTCCAGTTGCAGGCAGTGACAATGGAAGAAACAAATGGACCCAGTCTAATAATATGTGGCTCTGTGGCTGATGTCACCACCACAATTTTGGATTTTTCGACAATGGGATCACCTACAAGTCACCAGGCTTGCTGGCATAAGGTGGGATTCACCATTCTCAAAGAAGGAAGAGAGTCTTTGTTCAAAAGCTTGTGCGATTCATTGACAGGGCTTTAAACTAGACTTGAAGTAGGAGAGGGATAGTATCAGTCTTGCTTGTGACAAGATGTGGAATGACACACCATGGTTAGAGTGATAGGGTGCTAGCGAGGCACTTCAGCCTATTGCTATGAGGTGTGCTGGCTACACTGGAGCAGACTTGAGGTATGGAGAAGAGCCAGGGGCTCCTGAGGTAATAGGAGCCAATGTGGAAACATCAGTGAATACTTCAAAGGTATTAAGGGGCATTCTTCTAAGAATGTGACACAGTCGACAGCCCAGCTGAAGTCCCTTTACACCAATTCACGCAGCATGGGCAACAAACAGGAGGAGCTGGAAGCCACTGTACTACTAGAAAGCTACAACCTGGTTGCTGTTACTGAAACAGTGTGATAAATCCCCTGACTGGAGTGTGGCTATTGATGGCTGCAGGCTGTTCAGAAGAGACAGGCGAGGAAGGAGGAGTGAAGGCATTGCCCTCTATGTCAAGAAATGGATGGAGTGTCCCTGAAGAATAGCCACAATCAGGTTGAAAGCTTATGGGTAAGGATTAGAGACAGAGGCAACAAAGGGAACCTCGTGGTTGATGTCTATTGCTGAGAGGCTTCAACTACCCTGCTATTTGCTGGAAAAGTAGTATGGCAACCTGTAGGCAATCCAGGAGAAAAAACTGGTGAGGGGTCTGGAGCACAAGTCTTATGAAGAGCAGCTGAGGGAACTGAGGTTGTTTAGCCTGGAGAAAAGGAGGCTCAGGGNGGCTCAGGGGAGACCTTCTCACTCTCTACAAGCCCCTGAAAGAAGGTTGTAGCAAGGTGAGTGTTGGTCTCTTCTCGCAAGTAACAGGTGAGATAGAACAAGAGGAAACAGCATCAAGGTGCATCAGGGCAGGTTTTGCTTGGATATTAGGAAAATTTTTTTCACATAAAGTGTTTTTAAGCACTGGAACAGAATTCCCAGAGAAGTGATTGAGTCACCATTCCAGGAGGGATTTAGAAGACAAATAGATGTGGTGCTAAGGGACAAGTTTTAGTGGTGGCTTGTGAATGCTAGTTTAACAGTTGGACTTGATGATCTTTAGTCTGTTCCAACCAAAACAATTCTATCATTCTAAGTACAAACTTGAGATCTGTGAAAAGGCTTTGCCTGCTTTAAGGAAAGAAGCAGCAGCTAAGCAAGGCAAAAACAAAACAAAAAATACAAAGCCCCCCTATACAACAGTCAAACTACAGGATAGCATACCTGCCTGTAATGAACCTTGTTGTTAATTAATGTTGGTCTAGCAAAGTTTTGTTTTAAATTTTGTAACTGGTCTGATAAGTTGATCTTTTAAACAACACAAACACACCAATCTTTGATTCACGATCTGTCATATACATGTATATACACACATACATCCATATTCAACTACTCCTGTAACAAATTGCAGGAGCCAAAATGGATGGGAAAAAAAAATTGCCCTTTGATATAGCTGGATCAAGATTTCACCCCTAGGGAATATGTCTATGGCAGTTGTTCCTGAATCTGAATAATTGAACTGAAGATATTTCATAAATAATAGCAATTGTTTAGAAAACATTTTATTTCTGACTCACCTTCACTAAAAACTGCGAAAGCAGGCTCCTCGCATGTAAATTCTCTAATTTGTTTAAAGTGATATAGGATTCTACTTGGCTTTCTGCCCACTTTACATTGGCATTTAAATGGAAAGTGGGACCCCCATTTTCCCAGTACACCACTTCTTACAAATGAAGTCAGTGTTGAGAAATGAAGACTTACATATCTTAATTTGATTTTGGCTTTCTAATACAGAGTTTCTCTGCTTTCACACCCAGATTCACCATAGAAACGGAGAGATCCCAAAAGCTTTGAAGTCAAACAGAATCTGACAGGTGGTGCTGAGTCCAAAGTGACTCCAGTACTGGTTATCAGAGAACTGTTGAATCTGATGCAGACAGATTTGGCACAAGGTGCACTCTGTGGACAAGTAAGAATTTTGTGTCAGTGAGGGAATACTTAATACACTTTGGAGAGATAATCTACTCAGAATTCTACTACTGCAGTTCTGAAATGAGAAAGAAAAGACTAGAACTTTTCTTTTTTTCTGAAGGGAATTATCCTTAAGGGGTCAATTAACTTGCTAAATCTCATCTTGTTAAGGGCCCATCCCACCTGCAGTTATTTGAACTATTTTCCTCCACATTTCAAGACAACATCGTACCGACCTGTCCTGGTTCGGCCAGAACAGGGTTAATTTTGGTGGAGCCAGGTTATTCTATACCATGCTGATGTTATGTCCCAGGGCCAGTTCCAGTGGGGGGGCAGTTCGTGTTCGACTGCTTTGCTGGGCTCGGTCCATCGCTGTTGCCTGGTATTTTTTTTTTGTATTGCTCCTTTCTCACTGTTACTGTTGTCTTGTTAACTGCAACTGCTTATTACATGTTTTTTTTAAATATTAAACCTTTCTTATCTCAACTCAAAAAGGCACCTTTAAACCTTTTTTTTTCTTTCTCTGTCCGAGACCCATGGCAGAGGGGAGGGGGTGGGCAGAAGCGGCGCCGGCCGTGCAGAAGCTACTGCAGAGCCCCGCCAGGGCTCCACTAAACCCCCACACCACCAAACTATTATGTCATTTATTGAAGGAATACTTTTATCTCCTAGAGAACTTGATATCACAGAATCACAGAATTGCCTAGATTGGAAAAGACCTTTAAGATAATTGAGTCCAATCATTAATGTGACACTGAAAATTCCTCGACTACACCATATCCATAAGCACTATGTCTACATGAGTCTTAAATACCTCCAGGGATGGGGAGTCCACCACTGCCCAAGGCAACCCATTCCAATGCCTGATAAGCCTTTTAGTAAAGAAATTCTTCCTAGTATCCAATCAAAACTTCCCTTGGCACAACTTGAGGCCATTTCCTCTTGTCCTAGAGGAAACACTGAAAGTACTTAAAAGTTTAAAATGCAAAAATAAATAAGAAACTGAGTGATTAAATGTGGCAGAAGCTACTACAAAACTGCAGTTCCATAACCGTCCCTTTTAAAACCACTGAGTACCAGGATGAAAGCAAATTCCTCTTTACTGCACCCTTCAAGTCTTTTAGGTATAAATCTGATGAAGATGTCTAGTAGGCTATTGAAGTGGGGTCCCTCAGCATTTCATTAGGCTTTCGTCTTCAGGTCAGTTTCATTACTGGCCAGAGGGACTCATCCCTCCAGTTTTGGGTACCAGAGTATAAGAAGGACATTGAGGTGCTGGAGCAGGTGCAGAGCAGGGCAACAAAGCTGGTGAGGGGTCTGGAGAATATGCCGTATGAGAAGCACCTGATAGAACTAGGTTTGTTTAGTCTGGAGAAGAGGAGGCTGAGAGGAAACCTCATTGCTCTCTCCAACTACCTAAAAGGAGGTTGTAGTAAGGCTGGTGCTGGTCTTTTCTCCCAAGTAACTAATGACAGGACAAGAGGTAATGGCCCCAATTTACACCAGGGGAGATTTAGATTGGATATTAGGAGGAAGTTCTTTACTAAAAGAGTAGTTAGGCCCAGGAAAGTGGTATAGTCACTATCTCTGGAGGTGTTAAAAAAACAGGTTGATGTGGTGCTTTGAGATATTGTCTGGGGTCAGGAAGATGTTGGACGAAGGTTGGACTAGATGATCGTAGAGGTCTTTTCCAACCTAAATTATTCTATGATTCTATGAACTGTTTCTTCCTCCCTCTTTTCCCTTTCCCACACTATATCCTATCTAAGACTGTCTTTTGGGTACAAACGTCTGTGGGCTGCGGAAGCAATTACTCTAGCATACTTGCTTTGACCAAATTATTTAATTAAGTAGCTATCACATCCTTGGAAAAAAGTGGGCACTATCCTATCTTTAGCTGTCCTTAAAAAGTTTATGTGATAAATCCTAAAGGATTTCTAGGTTCTTTTGGGATTTGAAGTAAAATTTTAAGAGGATGTAGTGTTAGCCCTTTTTGCACAAGGATACATTGCTGTCTCATAGTACTATTTTTGGCGAGGACAGTTAATTTTCTTCATAGTAGCTAGTATGGGGCTGTATTTTGGATTTGTGCTGAAAACTGTGTTGATAATACAGGAATGTTTTAGTTACTGCTGAACAGTGCTTACACAGAGTCAAGGCCTTTCTGCTTTTCATAATGCCTTGCCAGTGAGTAGACTGGGGGTGCATAAGAAATTGGGAGGGGACGCAGTTGGGACAGATGACCTCAACTAAACAAAGCAATATCACACACCACATGACATCATACTCAGCAACAGAAGCTGAGGAAAGAAGAAGGAAGGGGAGGATGTTCAGAGTGATGGCATTTGTCTTGCTGAGTAACTGTGTTATATGTTGGAGCCCTGTTTTCCTGGAGATGGCTGAACACTTGCCCGCTGATGGGAAGCAGTGGGTGAATTCCTTGTTTTCATTTTCTTGTGTGTGCAGCTTTTGCCATCCCACTTTGGGACTGAGCAAGCAGCAATGTGTGTCTTAGCTGCCTACTAGTGTTAACCCACAACACTCGTGCTCAACTTGATGTCCACAAAGACTTCTAGGTCCTTTTATTCAAAGCTTCTTTCTCATTGGCTAGCTCTCCAGAATATTCTGGTTCATGAATCTGTCATTCTTGAAGAGTAAGTAGTTTCAATTAGTGCTTGAAACTTAGTGTTGTACTTTGTCCTGATTAAATACTTAGGTCTGGTGTATGTGTCAATAACTCCTCATCTTCAATGTTATATTAACTCAGATTTGAGATGTACCTCCCTTTATTTTTTCCTTTTAGATGTACATGCAGTCTGAAACTTCTTTTGAGTAGGCATCAGTACAAGACATTTATTCTGTGCCATGCCTAATAGAACTCACTTTTCTAACAAATGATGATATAATAACAGTAGATTTTATATTTTGATGAGCTGTACATACTGCGCTACCAAATAGGACCACAAATATTTGAAATAAAGACTGCTACTAACCTAATTAAAATGGTTTTGAATCTGAGCTTTCAAATTGCCTCTCAGTTACCTTATGAAATCCTGTAGCTGGATTCTACTGGGATATTTGCAAAATTATAAAATCTAAGACTTTTGTGCCTGAAAGTTTATAACGTGTTTCTTGCATATAAGGGCTTAACTCAGCCTGACTGATATGTAATTGGATTAAAACTAAAGAAGGATTAAGGGACTTGTAAAATGGTATATGATTATAATATTTTGTTATGCCCTCCTGGCAGACTTATTTTTGTGTATGTTGTTGGGTATCCAATGAAAGCCAACAAATGGCTTTGTAGTAATAACTGTTACTGAGATAACCCTCTTCAGACCTTAAAAAAAATATACTAACTAATAAAACTTCACATTTTCCAGCAATCTGATAATTTAGGTATCATTGAAACAAGTATAGATATCAATAAATCCTAAGTGCCTGGCTGTCCAGAAGAAAGATATTTATGTTAATATAGTCTCTAATAAACTCTTTAATTCAAATATTTCCTCCAAATATTTGTTGAAAATGGGTCTATATGAAGTCCTTGTATTGCATTTTAGTTAGTAGTACACACGTAAACCTAAACTAATCCTGAAGTTATTCTTTATGTGATAGTAAGATGTTGTCAGATGTTGACATACATAGGCCATAATTATAAACTGCTGAGATATAAAGGTTGGATCACTCTTTGAAAAATAATAATTTAGCCTGCTCAAGACGAAAGCAGTGCATCTTCTGGAAGGTGGCAAACAGGGCAGTCTTATTCTTGTAGAACATGTTTGATTGTTGTATTTTTGTTTGCTTTGTGTTTGTTGCTTGTTTTGTTTTCCAGACTCAAAATGCTGATATATTTGTGAAAAATGACTGAAGGATGTAAGTTTCCAAACACTCTCCCCCTCCCCGCTCAGAATCTGATTGTTTTCTTGTGCATGCTGTCCCTGTGAAATGATGAACAGAAGTTTCATACAGATCTATTCCCTTGCTCAATTATCATTTGAATAGCATTGTCCTTTGATTGACTCCAGCTCAGGAAATCAGGTAAGTTTGAGAACAAGACTGAATGTGAATCCCTCACAAGAAGTATGTGAAGCCAGGATGCATGTATGAACTACGCTTACTGAAGAAAACATCTGTCCAGGCAATAATATCTTGTTTTCCTTTACAGATGAGGATTAAGTCTACAGTTCTTCAATGGTAAAATTTTATTGCTTTGTAAAGGATTTCTTTGAGAATAAAGGAATATAAACAGCCTAATTCTACACTGCTGAAAGAAAATTACAAACAAATTTGTTCTGCTTTTAAAATATTTTATGAGATTCTATTCTACAAGATAGCTCTTGCAGCATTATTGTTTCATTAAGATATAAAGAGAAAATCCACCTCCGCCTTTCCCACACATTTGTCAATTTATTTACCCTGGCACCTTGAAGATAAAAGTAAGTATATTCACAGGGAATTTGGTGTAGTCCATATAACTATACTACTAATATAAGATATACCAATATTTTATTTTTATATATATATATTTTGTCTTATAAAAAGACTAGAAGGTTTCTGAGAAAATGTAGTTGTCATGGGAAACAAAAAGCCAGACTTACAGTATTCATCTTAGCCAGCAGCTGCTTGTTCTCAGGGGTGTGCTCCAAGGTAAGGAGCAACTCTGGAGTACTGTTTCTTCAAGAACAGAAAGCCATATTTTGATCCCAGAATTCATGTGAAGATCACACCTTACTCCAGGGGTAGCCCAAATGTAACCAGTGAAACGATAGATTTGTACTTGATTGTAATTAGGCAATTTACTTTGATATAAATTTTCCTGTGCAGCTGAAAACAACCAATATGTTTTATATAGTAGGCCAAATTTTTGAACTCTCTACTGGTATCTCTTTGTGGTTCCTCTTACTCAATTTACTCATACAATGCTACTCAATGACTAACATCAGGAATGTGATACATGATATGCTAAATAAACATATAACAATATTTCATCATGCACAAATATTACTTGGGAAAACAAAAGCCATAACTCTGGACATCCTCCCTTCTACCTTCTTCATCTATTCAAGACACATATATTAAAATGGAAGTTAATGACTTATTAAATATAAATTGTGTTTTAGGCATGGAGCTGTCTGAATTTCAAGTAATTTTCAAAAAAAGCTTGATAAAAGATTTATCAATGGGTTTTTAGAAACTGATCTCTGTGGAAAGATAAGACTCTCCTCCACTATCATGCCACTGAAAAGAATGATTTAACTCACTGTTTCTATAGATAAAATTAAGTTTACCAGACACTGAAAACACCTAATATGGACCAACTTAGAGTTGTTCTGGGGTCAGACATGAGGAAAAAGTCTCCATGTAAATATGATATCCAAGTTATAATCTTCAAAAAAGAAAGATGTCACATACATTGAAAAAGTGTATGATCCTAAGTTTCTCATCTTATTTTTGTTATTCTCAAGTTTGGAGCACAGTAATTTTGTTGTGAGAGTCTGCACTGAGAGAAAAATAAAAAGAGTTAAGGAAAGGATGATATAAAATATGAGAGCCTAAAAGGCAGCACAGGATCAAAATGCTGAGGCAGGGAAAGTAGATGACAATTATCCAGAGTAAAACAAAAATTAAATATTAATAATCACTAATTATATTGAAGAAATCATAAAAGACTTTGTTATGTCTTAAGATTAGCATGATTGCATATGGACGACAAAGAGTTTAAGAAAGATTGTTGTCTGGAGTACCACGTCAGAAAACTATTTATTTAAACCAATTACTCCATTGTCTTTTAGAAGAATCTGGTAAAAAGAGGGAAATAAAAAGCTTACTGCTGTAACTGCAAGCTTTGATTTTTTGAAGATGTTCTGTTGGTTTCCATTTTTCCTTTTTCCAACATCATTGAGCTCTACTTTAGTCTGAACCTATTCCTAATAAAATAATATTGTTTCTTTGGCAGCTATCAAATCATTCTGTAATACTACATCTTCTCATTCTTTCTTTTGTTAAAAGAAGGAAAACTTTTGTGAAAATTTTGCAGGTACAGTGTATTCTGAATTTCTTGGCATTTTCTTTCTCATCAGCTTCAGCCTATTCAGTGCTGCCCAGACTTCTGATGTGAACAAAGTCAGATGGGGAAATGGCAATTAAGGCACATTGAAATACAGAAATAATTTGTTCAATGCAGTTTTCATTATTGTGAAACAGCTTGCGGCAACTCTGGTTTATTAGGAATGCAAACTTATCTCTCAGAGTACTGAAATGATTTGTGTAAAGTGTGTGCCTTTAAATGCTGTAATAACAGATGGCCAATTTTGTATAAGCTGGAATTTAAACAGGTGTCTTAAATGAAAAAGGGTTGTGAAGACTAGTGTCAAAGTGAAACCGACATTTTATTTTTGCCTCTTATATTATTTTCTAATGTAGTTTCAAATGAAGCAATAAGAATTTTTTTTAAATTGGCCCATCAAATTATCAAACCCAGTCCTCATTGTTCACAATTGGTTCCCATAAAAAAGTAAGTTTCTCAATTTTCTTTAAAAGACCATTTCCAAATAGGAGAAATTTGACTAATGAAATGTAACACATAAACAGTTTGGAAAAATCAAAGAAATGAATAATTTTGCAGACTTTATAAGAACCTCTCACCTTCCTTTTGTCCTTTGATGATCATTGAAATCTACCTCATCTGATTAATATTTGAAGAATCTTCTCAAAGCAGTTCTTAGAAGTGGTTAAAATAATATTAAGACACATGACAAATAAAAAAATACGAGAACTACTAATTTCTGAAATCTAAGGCCAGGCTGACAAAATGTACTTTAATTTAAATATAGCTGGAATATGGCTACCCCAATCTGTGCCCAAGACATCTTCCTGATTGTGAACCAGAGTGTACCATTACCTAAATTTGGGTTCAACATTGCTTTGGTGAGATCAGAATTTATTTCTTGAAACAGCCATTGAGGACCAAGCTTTTAGGCACACATACAAAGCTAAGGTGATTGTACATAAGAAAACTTACTGAATAAATTAGAGATATCATAGGAAAACACAACACAGTAGTGGAATCCTTTATTAAGAAGAATCTTACTCCTTACACCAAATCCCAAGGGAATTAGAGATCATGTTCCTGTTTTTTCTCGGTTTGAAGTTGCCTGACGCCACAGTACCAGTATCTGAAGCTAAGTTGAATCAAGAAACATAAT
>VZZY01017003.1:7601-18448 GCA_013400335.1 Eurystomus gularis | reverse complement strand
GATACAAGCTAGAGCACAGGACACTGTGCTACTGTGTAGCCAGTTCTTAATTCCACCTCAACATGAGTGGGAACTTCTTTACTGTGAGGGTTACAGAGCACAGGAATGGGCTCCCCAGAGAGGTTGTGGAGTCTCCTTCTCTCGAGACTTTCAAGGCCCATCTGGATGCGTTCCTGTGTAACCTGCCCTAGATTCCATGGTCCTGCTCTGGCAGGGGGTTTGGACTTGATGATCTCCAGAGGTTCCTTCCAATCCCTAACATTCTATGATTCTATGATAGGCCAACTCTGTTCCATAGCTTTCACATTGTGCACATAAACCTTCACGCATAACCCCTACTGCATTAGAAAAAAGATCCTGCAGGTTAAATTTAGAGGCCATGACAGGACAAGCAAATTACAGCAACAGAGAGGTAAAAGGTTTTTTTTCAGTTACCTTCCAGAAGTCATCCATTGTGGACAAAGTTCTGAAATCAGTTTTCTCCATTTCTGATACAGGTGTTTCCAGGAAGAGCTGTGACATAACCCTTGTGTAATAGTACATACTGGAACTCACTGTCCCGTAAATCACTGCAAAAGATTTGGCAAAGAGTGAGAGGTGAAGAGGTGGGGGAAATAGAAGAGAAAAAAAGAAGGAAAAGAAGAAGAAGAAAAAGAGTATTTTGCTTGTTTTGAATACATCAGGTTGTATTTGTAAAGACTTTGCACTGAAAAGTTTAAGCTTCAGAACAAAACAGAATCCACACCAAACAGCATTTGTCTGTCAACTGTGATTAAAATACAAGAAGCAGTGAAGAACAAACGGATAAATCAGATTAAATATTCAGTTCTCTTTCCCATACCTCAATGTATTATTAAAGCTTTTACAAAAGCTAACTTCAAAAAAAACAAAGGCATGATTCAGTAGCCTGAAGAGAGGCAACTCTTTTAGGTGACTTGTGCAGCCACAGAGAGCTGGCACGGATGGCCCAGGACCTCCGAAGAGCTATGCCCTGCTTGACCTGATAACAATGGTCAGCTGGGATATCGCAGGGCACTGTGAATGACATCACTCCCCTACAGTTAAACAAAACTCCACTCCAGACATGCAGTGCTTCTAAGAGAATCTCTCCACAGAAAATAAACGATCGTGTGTTACTTTTCCTCACACTGGGCCAAGATTTTGCTTGAGGACGACAGCATAAATAAGATGATGTACAAAGCCAAGATGGCTTGAGACAACAGTCTCTGGCACTGATACTGTTACTGCCTATAAACACTTAAAACCGCTTTATGGCTAAAACTCAAGAGAAGCCTGAAAGATTATGTCTACACTGAACAACCTCCATCAGTTTTGAAAATTTTGTAGAAATTTTTTATCACAGAGAAGAACATGTGCTCTCTTTAGGAACCAGAGAACAATTTTTAAGACTTCTCCTGTGGCACATATAATGTATCACATGACTGTCCAATAATACCTGGATTCTCTCTAAACACGTACTCTCAAAAATACAAGAGTACAAGAAATGCCCACAGCATGTAGCCTGCACAGGAAAGCTCTCTCCTAGTGCATGCCAAGCCACAGACCAGTCTGCCCCATAGCTATTTCTTACACGTAAAACGAAAAAGGATGGTATTTTAAAAACCACTAATGAATTAGCAGTATCTGTAGATATTTAATAGACTATACTTACCCTTTATTCTGTTACTAAAATTATTTTTCTATAGCAAAACAAATTGTTAACAGCCTGCAGTCACACTTTTCCCACTGAAACCAATTTCGCTTTACGTTAATTCAGGTTCCCCACAGCCATACCTCTCCTTGTGGTACAGCATGCCAGCTACAAGCAACTTACACTACACTGTCCATAAACCTGCACTAAGCATTCTTATGGGACTCAGGAAGGAAAAAAACATATTTTGTATATAACTATGCTTCCAATACAACACCAAAACAATTGTATCAATAATACAACATTTGGGATTTGGCTCTTTTTCAGTAACTCTACTCCAGACAAGCAAGGAAGACTTGCTCTGAGGAGTCTGCCTACCAATGTAGTTTTGCATTTTCTTCTCCACTCCAAGATTCTCTCTCACAAAAAATAAAGACATCACCTTGTTCTGTTACAACTGATCATAAACAGCTTAGTGTCACCAACATTTCAGGCATTTAAAACAACTGTCCACACTAAAAATTGGAGGCTTGAAACATACTGACTTTCCAAAGATACACTAACTTAATGCATACAGATTTCTTTGTTATTCTCCCTAGTAACCAAATAAAACACCTATTTCACAACTCCATGGTAAGTTCTACTTTGCGCCGTTTTGCTAATTTGATGCAAATATATGAACATGCCTTGTTTTGGCTTAAAACAAAAAATTAACTTAGAAAACCCCAGAAATCTTGAAATAGAATTTTATAAGGGCTTCAAGTTCCCAAGGTCAGAAAAGAAGATTGTTCTCAGAAGCATCACATTATACCAGTCCATGCTGCTGGAGAGGAGTGGGNCGTCGCAAGCCAAAACTGAAAGTATCCAGAAAAAAAAAGCTGGAAGCTGCAGCAAGAAGAAATTGTGACAAGCAGCCGCCAGAAGCCGCGCCGCAGAAAGCCGCGCCGAAGAAACTGCGCCAGAAAAGCCGCGCCGAAGAAACTGCGTCGAAAAGCTGGAAGCTGCTGACGTCACTGAAACCGCCCAAGTCTGCCAGCCGGGCGTCATTGCCGTTCCATGGGGACCATCGCGGAATGCCGAAAGGGCAGATGACGACACATGCACACACACACACGCACCATCCACACATACAGGTCATATTTTGACATAATTAAGTTCTTATTTACCCTTATCTCTCAGTGCGTGAGAGGGGGAATGAATGGGTGGGCATGGTGTTCTTTAATACCATAATATTTCCATACAGTAAATACAGTTTTATTCAAATATATTTAATAATAAACTTGTTGAATACTCATTCGGGCTCTGTATTTGCCTATGAGCTTGGTGGGGAGATATTCCACTTTGCCCTCAATCCTTCTCTCTTCAGGAGGTGGGTCGGATGTCTGCACTCTGACTGCGACAGATCTGCACACAAGCTTGGTGATAAATTTGAAAACTTGGTGATTTAATTTAATTTTTTGTCCTAGATAACTACCTCTTACTCTTCACTTTTACCAGTTCTGTTCAGTGATTGCAAAATGTGTAGCAGAAGCACTACATTGCAGTGTGGTACTACATTTAAAAAACAAAAGCTCCCTAAAAAAATTAAAAAAAAGAGTAAGTACTTTATCATCCTGCTTAAAGTTTCAAAACTTGTTAAGGCACAGAAAGTTGCGGTATTTTCAGTCTTAAGCAACAATCTGGAGCACCTCCCCTATGAGGGCAGGCTGAGAGAGTTGGGGTTGTTCAGCCTGGAGAAGAAAAGGTGCCAGGGAAATCTTATTGCGGCCTCCCAGTCTCTGAAGGGGGCCTCTACAGGAAAGATGGAGAGAGAGTCTAACAGGGAGTGCAGTGATAGGACATGGAGCAACAGTTTTAAACTGCAAGAGGGTGGATTTGATCAATTATTAGGCAGAAATTCTTTACTGTGAGGATGATGAGACACTGGAACACGTTGCCCACAGAAAGCTTGTAGATGCTCCCTCCCTGGAAGTGTTCAAGGCCAGGCTGGATGGAGCTTTGAGCAACCTGGTCTAGTGGAAGTTGAACCTGCCCACGGTAGGGGGTTGGAACTAGATGATCTTTGAGGTCCCTTCCAACCCAAACTATTCCATCAATCCACGTGCAAAAACAAGAAAGATTTAATTCCAAATATTTGTCTACACACCTGCTCATTAAATCTTATCCCACATCACTGAAACAACCTTCATTCTAGAATCACATATAGCAAGCAGAGAGTATGGAATTGGATGCGCTAGGGCTGAACAGTACTTACAGACACACAAGATCACAAGGAAAATCATGTACGTAACCAACTCCCGTAACACACTCTTCAGATACCGCTCTCTGCTGGTGTTGCTTTCTTCCATGAGTCTTGTCCCCCACAGACCTTAAAAGCAAAACATATATAATGATGTACATAAATATTTGTACTAGATACACAAGTGACAGGTTAAACTTTCAAAGCCACTTATGTCACGTCTGTTGCAGTTTCTTCTATGGATTTTAAACTGATGTTAAGTTCAAAAAAAGAACAACTTCTTCTTCCATAGGCTGAATGGGCAGTACTAGCTATTCATGAGATACCACCATAATAATTTAGTGACAGCTCAGCAGAACTCTAACAGAATCTGCTGAAGATTTGCCAGAAGTGCTGTCAATTAAAACCACATATGAAAACAGATACAGGTATACAAGGACACAGATAGTCATCATGTAAGAAATGCAGTGTTTTGTTTTTGATATGAAAAGCATTGTTAGATGAATGAAAATGCATCTTCAGTATTGAACCTTTATTAGTAGTCTTAACTAACTTTCTACCCGGAAGGAGGATACCTCAGTCAAACATATTTTTAAAGAAAACAAATCTTAACCTTCCTCTCCCAATGGACAAGGCATGTCCAGAGACAGTAGGGATCTTGGTGAGTATTTCTACATTATTTCTCTCCCTGCACAATGAAGAATTATCATTGAAACACTTGCAATGGCTTAAATGAGGAACCATCATCTACCTGTCAAACTGGGCAACTGCATTAGCTGAACTATTTCTGCCTGTTACTTGCTTCACATTACACTTGACATTCTCAAGAAGACAGTGTAAAAGAAGTTATGGAACTTTGGTGATCCCTCCCAAAAGGGTAACAGAAAAGCAAAAAGATCTTTTAAATAGAATCTCTAAAAGAAACAACCACCTGAGAACTGAAAGCAGTTAGGAACCACCACCATACTTATTTCGCATGCCAAACAGAGAAGAGAAAAAGGCTGGGAACAGCCAATGTTCACACCAGAACTGCTACTGTCAAGGAACTTTTCTTCACTTGAGCCTAAAGAAAGCAAGATGATTTGACCTTTGTTTATTGTGAGAAAGCAAGCATATAAGAATAAAAATTCACTCTTACTGAAGCACAATAAACTTCCACCCTTTTTAGGTATTTTGAACAGGCAACTTCTTAAAACGTCCTTTACACTCGCAGCAGATGGAAATGAAGTAACCTCAAACTCCCTAGGAAAAAAATCTTGGATCCATCAAACATAGCACAGTAATTTGAAGTCAAATGGAACAGCAACAAGGGATAGCCAAAACACATTATAAATATGACAATGAAGCATGACTTCAATTGCTTTGCAATGACTGCTGTAAGACTAAGGGCTCATCTGCCTGCTGCAGAAATTCATTCGCTACCAAAGAGAAAGGAATAAGCACGCTCTTCCCTCTACCTGTACATACAAGGTATATTCAGAAAAAAATAACTCGCTAGATGTTTTTAAAAGCCTTTCAGCTACCGCATTTTTAAGTTGTGACCTAACCACAAAGTCAATCAGTAAACTCCTCCTGCATAGGCACAGCAAGCATTAACAGCTGTAGCGCTAATCTCTGTTCATGCTCCTTAATTAGTAACTTAGAACCTTCACTGGAGTCAGCCCCCCAAACAAGAGAGCTTTTTCAAAGCTGTTCTTTAAGGCTAAGTCTGAAAATTTACAGATAAAGACTAGACTTTACTACACAGAATGCTAAATCCTCACCATTAGGTCATTCTCAAAGACAAAAACACAAACCCAAGAAGATTTACAGAGTCACTCATAATAAGGGACTCAACAAATTCAGCCTCTAACACAGCACTACGTTGCACTAGCAACCCTCATAATAAGGCAGGAAAACATTACAGAGAGGAAGAAAAGGCTGGAACAGCCAGTGAGCTAATCTGGCAAGAGAACCAAGTCCCAGCTGTCAGCACATTACTCACCAATAAGAAATGCAGTGAGCAGAAAACTTGCAAGCTCAAATTCTGTCATATTAGAATATTGTTAGGAGTCAGTCAGCAAGGAACAGAAAGTTACATGAAGAAAAAAAACAAAACAAAAACACAGCACCAAAGATCATACAATGATCTTCATGTTAAATGAATTCCTAAATTTGCCTACCAGCTGGCTTGAAGCTTTCATTAGTTGCTACGTTTAGAAGACACGCACATTATTCTCCTTTTTGCTTTATTAAAATATCAGTTTAGATGCATCAAGAATAGTGGTGATAAGCAGTGTTGGATTTAAGTTGGCATCTACTGCAAGCGCTAAAAACACTCAATTTCTAGCCTCGATTACTCATTGTCAGTTCATCCCTTACGTAAATTTGCTATTCATCAACTTTTTGACAGAATCTTTGT
Organism: Eurystomus gularis; assembly: GCA_013400335.1. Lineage (NCBI taxonomy): Eukaryota > Metazoa > Chordata > Aves > Coraciiformes > Coraciidae > Eurystomus > Eurystomus gularis. Next base: position 12,157 of record VZZY01017003.1, on the reverse strand, counting down.
ACTCTTTCATTTATCAAGCAAATCTGCAACTAAAAATTCTTTCATACTCATTCTGTAGCCCAAAAGGCTTACCCAAAGAGTACACAAACTCAGAAGAGCTGTCAAAAAAAAAAAAAAAGATCAAATGCAAATAATAACAATTAAAAAAAGGATGAAATTTCATCTCACAATAGAAGTTCTAGCTTGTTAGGTAACACAGGAAATGGAAATATCTGTTCACACATCTATATAGTGGTATATACGTATATATATTATGTATATTTATATGTACTTACACAGGTACCTACATATTCATAAAGCCAAGTTTCTGATGTACAGAATGCATATAAAGTAATTCAGCTTTACATAGAAGTCTTGAGTTCTGAAAGCACTTAAGCCAAGATACATAGCACTAACTAATCTGTCTACACAGAAGCTCAGAAGTTGAGGCAAGAATGGGGCTAAAGGAAGAAGAGGAAAGTGACTCAGACAAAGATGCTTTGTCCCAAAACAACAACAAAATGGTCTTACAATCCTTAGTTCACATTCCTTTGTAAGGTGCAATTGGAGCCTGCACTATTTCAACTCAGTAAAAATGTCACGATGCATTCTTCGTGGAAGAAACAATTAATGAGCGACTGGAAATTGTATCTGATACTTCAATTTGACAATAGGAAACTTTTCAAGAAATGCCCCCCACACACAGTTGTTAGTACTGATGCACCTGAGGACACAGTAGCACTTGGTGACCAAGTCCAGTTCTGAGGGGCAGACAGCCTTTCCAGCCTGGCTCTGGCAATGGGCTTGCTCTTACCCATCAAATCTTTTGATGAACTTTGTCCTTAACAGAGTTGCTTAGTCATCCCCTCCTCTATCCCAGGCATCTGGGATGTTCACAGAAGAGATCTGCAAAACTAAACAGACTAAAGCACTTCAGAGATTCACATTAGAATCTGAAGAGAATCCACAAAGAAAAACCTAAACTACAGATAGTCTGTAGTTGACTTTCTATTCACTTGGTAACTCCTCTTAAAGTCTCCTTGATAACTGCAGTTACCAAAATCCCATTACCTTAAATCCTCTCAGCATTTTTATTTCACAGCTGACAGCAAGAAAAGCGTAAGCTGCCATTCAATATCTTTCAGGTGACGAACTTGTTTAGCCATGGTAACATTATCACTTTTGACACCTTCCCCAGGTCCAAGTTGGACCTGCCTCTGGCTGAGGCTGGGCCAACCAGTGATGGTGCTAGAGCCTCTGTGATAACATATTTGAGGGGAAAAAAAAAATAAAATTAACAAAACTGCAGGAAAACCTGCAGCAGGGAGCAGGATGTAGGTGAAATAACTATGTAGACACCAAGGTGAGTGAAGGAGAAAGTGGGGAGATGCTGCAGAGCAGAGATTCCCCTGCAGCCCATGGTGAGACCGCAGGCTGAGTGCCTGTAACCCATGGAGGCTGATGGTGAAGCAGATGCCCACATGCAGCCCGTGGAGGACCCCACACCAGAGGGGGGTCAGGTGGCTGCAGCTGAAGAAGGCAAGGACTGAGGAGAGTCCATGCTGGAACAGTTTGTGAAGAACTACAGCCTGTGGAAAGGACTCACATTGGAGAAGTTCATGAAGGGCTGTCTCCTGTGGGAGGGACCCCATGGTGGAACAGAGGAAGAGTGTGAGGAATCCTCCCTCTGAAGAGGAAGGAGTGGCAGAAACAACATGTAATGAACTGACCACAACTCCCATTCCTTGACCCCCTGCACCACTGGCAAGGAGGAGATAAGAGAAATCAGGAGCGAAGCTGAGCCAGGAAGAAGCAATGGGTGAGAGAAAGGTGTTTTTAAGATTTGGCTTTATTTCTCATTATCCTACTCTGATTTGATTGGTAACAAAGTAAGTTGATTTATTTTTCCCTCCTCAAGTCAAATCTGTTTTGCCATTGGCCATAATTTTCAAGTGATTCCTCCTTGTCCTTGTCTCAACCACAAGCCTTTCATTATGTTTCCTCCTCCCCATCACACTGTGGGGAAGGAGTGAATAACCGGCCATGTGGTACTTCATTGCCTAAACCATGACACCTTCAAAGCATGGAAGTCACACCTAGCCGTTTACCATGCCTATGAATTAACAGCAACATTCTCATTCTCATGAAAGAGCCAGAAAAGGATCTGTTTACTACAGTAACTTTAGCTACACTTGCCTATAAACACAAAATCACAGAATCACAGAATCATTATGGTTGGAAGGGACCTCCAGGGTCATCAAGTCCAACCTTTCTCCTAGCATCTCTCTAATCACTACACCATATCCTCAAACGCTGCTTCTTTAAACACCTCCAGCGATGGTGACTCCACCACCTCCCTGGGCAGTCTATTCCAGTGCCTAACTACCCTCTCAGTGAAGAATTTCTTCCTAATATCTAATCTAAACCTCCCCTGATGCAACTTGAAGCCATTTCCCCTCATCCTATCATTACTAATTTGAGAGAAGAGACCAATACCAGCCTTGCTACAACCTCCTTTTAGGTAGTAAATGTGAGGTCAGAAACCAACAGAAACTTCAGATAGTAACCACGGGGAAAAATCCACTCCAAACATTCCTAGAACATGAAACCAAGTATTTTAATTCTACAGCAAAAGCGAAAATACTAGAAGTGTACACTGACTGTCTCGAATGACAAGAGGCAGCTCGGTCCAAAGCCATTACTGAAAATACTTATTTTCGTTTTCCTGCACTGCAAGAACGTGTAACTTTGCACCACTGCACGCCTGATCAATACAGCATATTAATATTTGCTTGCAAACACTCAATAGGTTCACACCCAGTAGTATAAAGAGAATCACACCAGTTGAAAGGATGCATAATGTTATGTCAAAGGTGGTCCTCATTGCTCAGCCTGAAAGTAGAAATGAAAAGTTCAAGCTATGGATGGGCATCAGCTCCGAAACTGGTTATTCTAGCCCAAAATACACTCCTTTTAGGTAGTAGGACAGGCAAACAATCCATCTATCAGAGCAGGGACAGAACATATTCTCTGGCAACATCTGCCTGACACTGATACCACTGTAGGCTCAGATGCACTCATGCTGCTTGCTCAGCTAAACAGTGAAAATACGTGTATTGGCTTAAAACCAATAAAATAGTGCTAGAAAAAAAGCATATCGAAAATAAGCAACCTTCCTCCACCCAAAGCTGTAGATTCAGATGAACTATAGAGATTCAACAAAGCATTTTACTAAGCCTTTGTTACAATGGTATCTCTTGGGGGGCAGATGGGAGTGGAGGGAAAAAAAAGTCTGTCTGATGGATTTTCTTTCTATCTGCAAATATTCTGACCTTACACAAATCAAACATAATTAAGCTCAGCCTTCAGGTTCAAAATGGCTCAGAAATCAACATCAAAATCAGTACTCTCATAGTCACCCCAAACACAACTATTTTTTCACCACAGTTAAAATCATATACAGGCAGTTCCTTCTGGGCTCAGTACAAAGGGTGCATCTGAACAGTCTACTTAGATAAGCATTTTTACAAAAGGACTTCACTTTCTCTGTATGAAACAGCTCCTTTCCTAGGCATTCATATATCTCGACAAGAGGCTAAACCAAACACACCACTGAAGACTCCAAACACAGCAGTGACAGTTCATGCATAATGCAATTATTATTTATATTTTCTCCTGGCTACTCTGCTCTCTTGTTACCAAGTCACTTTGTTCACTGAACGCTGTCCTAATAAAATCTGCTGAAAAGAAAACATGCTCTATTCCATAATCTCTGCAAGTCTGACTTGCATCCAAGTAAAACACTGCAGTGATCAAGAGGGCTTTATTTTGGTGCAAGACAGCTGAAGTCAGAGAAATCATTATAGCAAACGATTTTTGAACGCACATGGAAATCAAAGTGAAGACATATAGGACATACAATAGCCTAGTTTACAAGTCCCTGCTTAAAAATCGAGTTTGTTTTGACACCTCTGCAGATGCTGTGCCAGCCGGTAACAGTACCATCGCTTCAGGAAATTCACATTTTTGAAGAAGACACCTTATTTTCTAAACATGGCTTACTTTTCCTGCAGCTTTATAAAGATTCTGTCTAACACTTGAACAAATCCTACATTTAAAATCCTCACGATTTGCTGCTGACATTTTAAGCTTCTCGGAAGCGGGACTTCTCACAGGTGCTCCCACAACCTTGACTGCAGAGAACTCCCCATTTTTCCTGCTGTGTGACGTCAGCCCCGAGCAGGGCCAGCGCGGTAAGCTCAGGACGCTGCTCCAGGTGCTCCCGCCGTGTGCTCCCGCTTACGGTTCAAGCCGTGCCCAGCGGTGCACCCACGGGCAGCTCTCGACAACCGCCGCCGGGACCGAGCGCAGCCCATGGGTGTGCCGGGACAGGGGGGCACGCAGCGACGAGCACCGCCGGGCAGACGCGGAAAGAACTGGGCAGAGGACGAAGGGGACCGGCAGCAGAGGGGCAGGCGGAAGAAGAAGCGCGAGGGGCTGCCGAGAGCTCACGGCCGTCCCGCTCGGCCGCAGAGGAAGGCAGCCGGGCGGGGGGGGGGCTCGGCGCCGCGCTCCAG